>CM051030.1:16170700-16465700 GCA_027627225.1 Congeria kusceri | reverse complement strand
AATCGACTCGTTAAACTATAAAGTATCAACACAGTCGAGAAAGATCCCCTCCCCCTCCCCCCCCCCCCCTCTTGTTTTTACCGCATGTAGAAAATGTAGAAAATATCTCGATTGAACGCCTATTAACGTCTTCATAAGTTTTGATAGCATGAGTCCATGTCCCACGACCACGAAAGATCTCAATCCCAAACTTAGTCGACTGAAATATTGACCAATGAGAATGATTCCATTGTTTAATATTTAAGATTAAAAGGACGGTTTCACAGTTTTGGGTTGGAAAAACATTTCTCTAAAACTGGAATTTAAAAAAAAGGAAATTGTAGGATCTATCAAAATGTTATGTCTGTTTTGCTGTTTGTGGTCACACAACTTAATTTTTTAAATAGATGTTTGTTGCCGTTTTAAGTTAAAATTTACTAGGGTATGTCTACCAGGTAGCAAAATTTTCTCGAAAAATAACAGATATTAGTCAAAAATTTAATTGTGCACTAGCAATGTGCGTTTCAAATCTTGAAATATATACACTAAATGTATTATAGAACCGCAAAAAGTCTATTTTAGGACAAATATTTTTCACAGCCAAAATCTGTGAAACTGTCCCTTTAAGGCTAACATTAAGCTAAAGAAGGTTCATAGTCATGGGGCCAGTGCCCAGCCTGTGATGGTATTCCAGAAACATCTTAAGTAATATCTTATTCTTAATCTTAAAATCAGCATTTTGTTAAACTGTTTATTTCCTTTGTACAGTGCATCGTGCTTAATGTTTATATATTATCACCCATAGTATTTTTTTTTTTTATTGACTGTTCAAATAAACATAAAAAGATTCAAAAATGTGTATGCAGTTTTTAAAATATAACATTTAGACATTTTTAACTTAAGTGAAAATATTTTAAGAAACACTTGAGATGGTTCTGAAATTTGGACCCAGAACTACGAAAGTTCTCAATTTCAAACTAGGTCGACTTAAAATATTGACCAATGAAATTCAAAGCTGAAATGCAACGGCCGATTTGATCGGTAAATATTTTAAGTTCTCAATCTCAAACTAGGTCGACTTAAAATATTGACCAATTAAATTCAAAGCTGAAATGCAACGGCCGATTTGATTGGTTAATATTTTAAGTTGATGTTAAGTTTGAGATTAAGAACTTTCGTAGTCGTGGAGCCTGGGCTAGTGTTTGTAGAAAGTCTTAGTCGGAAATCTAACAAGTCTGCAATTTTACCCTCACCATTGGATTGTCTGACAAAGAAATGCATTGTGTATATATTTTGACACAGTAGTTGCATTATATATTTTTTAAATATTTATCATGTACGCGTTCACTGCATAGTGTTTCAATGAAAAAATCTAATTTTGACTTATATTAAACTTTGGTTGAGGCCAGAGATTTTTTTTTAGTTTCTCGGACATTTTTTAAGAAAACAAACTGTCCAGTAGGAATGGAAAAGAAAATACAAAATAAAAATAAAATCACGTTTGGTTTTTCGCAAAAAGGCGAGATTATTCAATATAAAAAATGAAAAATAGCAATAATAATACAATGCGACGTTAGTTGTACAAACATGCATAGTTGGAAACAAACTGTTAATACATGTATATGTTTCACTGTGTGTTAAAATTATAACGGTAAGGAAAAAACTCAATAATTAATACGGAATCATTGACAAAACAGACGACTTATTATTTTTTTGTTTACTATTTTTATAATATTGGATGTGTTCCATTTTTGTATTTTCAAAAATATTTCGGTCGGCAGATCCAATAAACAAAACATCAACGAACTCTGGCCCTAAGAATAACATAAGATTCTCTGTAAATATGGCCCCCATCAAATAAAATGAGTGCACGTGATTTCTTCCGCCAGAGAGACACATGATTATTTAACACAAAGATGACAGTAGAATCACTTGATCTCAGTCTGCTTTAGTTTCTTTTAAAAACCTTAGTTCGTCTGAAGTGTCGGCTCCAAACATCTTAATTCCACATGGAAGCGGACATAAGAAAAAGATTAACAAAACATAAAAGCGTCTTCGTTGGTATGATTTAGATAAACAATAAACGTAAGAATTTTCTCATTATAAATGTTTGCGTATATATACAAGCGTATTAATACTACAGTCTACTTTATGACTTGTTTTGCCACGTTATGCACGAGAACTGAAAATCTGTAATACACATGTTACAAGACATAGGCGGATTTAGAGAGGGGGGGGGGGTGCAGATGCGGCGTACGCCTCCTCTTAAATTGTTCTACATTCGAGTTTGTTTAAACATTACAATATTTGTAACCTATGCATTTCATTGCTGATGACATGTTCTTTGATCTGCAATCAATTTATTGCAATTTTCAAACCCGTGCTGTGGTATTCTCCTTCAAATACGGTGTCCTGTTACGGCCATCGTAGTTTCGCGACTTCGACCTGTGTTTATGAAAGGTCGCCGAAGCGCCTCGTCTCGGCGCTTCGGCGCCCTTTCATTTCTGAGGTCGCCGACGCGCCGACACGATACGTCGACGCGCCGAGACGATACGCCGAAGCGCTGACTCGATGCGCCGAAGCGCCGAGACGATACGCCGAAGCGCCGAGACGATACGCCGAAGCGCCGACACGATACGCCGAAGCGCCGACACGATACGCCGAAGCGCCGACACGATACGCCGAAGCGCCGACACGATGCGCCGAAGCGATATAAAGGTCGTCTCGTCGTATCTTCGCCCAATTTTATACGGAGTACCGTATTAGTCAAAAGTGAAAATAATTATTATGTACGAGTACAGTTGCTATAAATAAATATACCTGCAGCTGTAAAATTTATGCCCACAGGTGAAATGTTGTACCTATAGGTCTAAATTTATACATGTAGGCACATTTAAAATAATACCTACAGTACAAATATTATATATAACTGTTGGCACATTATTATTCCTACAGATATATACAGGTGCATTAAACAATGTTAAGAAAACACAATTGTTTACTTGTTAAATTTACTTATTGATATACGTATTTAATATTAACATTGAAGTATTTTACATTGAAAATAAAAACAATGTTGTATTAAGACTGTCTGCTTAATTTTGGTTTGGGTCAGAAAATATACCTACTGGTACAATTTTAGCCCGGGTATAAATTTATACCTGTAGGTACAAAAGTATGCCCGTAGGTACAACTTTGTACCTGCAGATTCATTTATTTATTATGGTGGCACAGAGGTGACCTTTTCATCTCGTTCCCACGAGATGCTAACTCGCGGGAACGAGAAACCAACTCGTGGGAACGAGGTACTAACTTATGAGAACGAGAAACTATGTCGAGGGAACGATATACTAAGTCAAGGGAACGAAATACTAAGTCGAGGGAACGAGTAAGTATCTCGTTTCCACGAGTTAGTATTTCGTTCACACGAGTTAGAGAACCCATAAAATGTTTCCGTATATATGTTTTTATAATAACCATGGTCGACAAAAACGAGCATGTTGTAAGCTGGTACTAAGTCTTTCGCTCGAGTTAGTATCTCGTTCCCACGAAAAAGTAAGTCGTTCCCTCGACTTGAGTCGTTCCCATGGGTTAGCACCTAAGTCCCACGAGTTAGTATCTCGTTCCCTCGAGTTAATATCTCGTGGGGAACGAGAAAAAAAGTAGTGCATGTCATCTCTATGTCACCGTAATTTATAGCTGTTGTGTTTACGTTTACTTTTGACACAAACGGTACTGCATAATTTTATAGCCACATATGAAAAAATACACGCGAGATTGCGACGTTTATATCGCTTTGGCGCATCGTGTCGGCGCTTCGGCGTATCGTGTTGGCGCTTCGGCGTATCGTCTCGGGCGTCGACGTATCGTGTCGGCGCGTCGGCGACCTCAGAAATAAAAGGGCGCCGACGCGCCGAGACGATAAGCCGACGCGCCGAGACGATGCGCCGAAACGCCGAGACGATGCGCCGATGCGCCGACACGATGCGCCGAAGCGAAATTAACGGCGGCTCGTCGTATCTTCGTCCAATTTTATAGCCATATATGAAAAAAAAAACGAGATTTCGACGTTTATATCGCTTCGGCGTATAGTGTTGGCTCTTCGGCGCATCGTTTTGGCGCTTCGGCGTATCGTCTCGGCGCTTCGGTACATCGTTTCGGCACGTCGGCGTATCGTCTCGGCGCGTCGGTGTATCGTGTCGGCGCGTCGGCGACCTCATAAATAAAAGGGCGCCGTCGCACCGAGACGATACGCCGAGGCGCCGAGACGATACGCCGACGCGCCGACACGATACGCCGAAGCGCCGAGACGATGCGCCTACGCACCGACACGATGCGCCGAAGCGATATCGTGTCGGCGCGTCGGCGTATCGTGTCGGCGCTTAGGCGCCCTTCCATTAGCACAGGTCGAAGTCGCGAAACTACGATGGCACTAACAGGACACCGTACTCAACTGTTCATTTTGGTCGATCTTGTACCTTTTGATCTATCCCAAAATGTAAGAGAGACCAAATGCATTTTATTGGCAGTTGAATATTTCCGCCCCCACCCCTCCTTTGACTCAAAATCCTTGAACTGCGCCTACCGGTTTAATATACAAATGCACAACATACGAGTTTATTAAAACAAAGTTACTGATCAAGAAAAAAACGACGATAATTTCAAAGTTTTTGGTGGTAGTCGAAATATTTGTTTTTCCTCGGCTTGTGTTATATTGCGACGGATTTGAAGTGACATTACATGGCTACACAAAACCAATTTTCTAAATGGCCACTTACCAATTATTATAATTTCGAACAATGGACAATCGGTTTAGTGTATACATAGCTTTATAATATATCACTGCACATTATCATATGCAAGTTATGCACCAAAAAGTGTTTATAGCTTAAAACAACCGACATTGTCGAACATATTCACGTATGTAAATAACATTTAAATAGGTTGCAAGAGAAGCTTTCAATGAAAATGGAATTGAAAATGAAATTAAATCTTCCATATCGTGTCATTAAACAGGCTGCGCGCAGTTCTGATTTGAAGATTATGTTGCACGATATCTCATGGGGACACTTTAATCAGTGACCGTCATGGTAGTGCGTTTAAAACAATGCGATCAGTAAGTTGATATTGATATTATGAATAGTGACAGAACGTCATTGGAACGAATGTTGAGCAAAATACTTGTATGGTGATTTCCGTGTTTTCTTTTTATCTGCAGTTCAAATGAGCTCTGTCAATCTGTCACAAATAAACGTGTTCAACGATCTATCAATAAACAATATGTTTGTTAATAGATCTATGACGTGTTCTGTTTAATTAGGCGTTTAAATGTTGAATATTAACCAAGTATGACACATGCTGGCATGTTACAATCATTTCTGTTAGAACTAAGAAAAAAAAGCAATATCGTGATGGTCCAGCTGCTTTTAGACTGCATAGATTCTATATACTTGTTTGTTTTTCTTCTAATTTATTTTTCTGTCCCGGACCAATACTTATTTGCTTTTCTTCTAATTTATTATTTCTGTTCCCAGAGCAAAACATAATTATATAATGGAATTGCGTGGGTTCTAGCTTAAATCGTAATAAGAAATTAGATTTTGCGTTTCTAAGCGACTGTGATTCAGGGGACGATTTTTATCGGATGCAACGTTGTTTATAACCTTCTTACACTAGGGCATCGTTTTTACAAATACATGAAAAGTAATTACCTCCCTTTGTTGCTGTTCGCATAATACTCGTGCATATCGTTTTGAGGATGTTTTAGTTTTCAAATAGCACACGCACGCACGCACGCACGCACGCACGCACACACACACACACACACACACACACACACACACACACACACACACACACACACACACACACACACACACATTTTTAATGTAGTTTCATGTTTAATAATGATTTATGCGTTGTTTTTTTGGCGTAGCTGTCTAAGATCACTTTTGACCTAGATTTCTTGCGATAATTATGCAGCGGGAAAATTGAATGCCAATAGAATTGGGCACATTTTCTACTTTTAGGGAATGCAAACTTGAAACAATGGTTTAACGTATACCAATAACTGTTGAATACTTTTGGGGATTAAAAATGTACATAATTGTTTACATAAGCAGTTAAATTAAAGTTATAAACATATCGTTCGACATACACTCTAGAAATGAACATAATTATGAACAAGTTTACTCATTGTATGTCATGATCAGAATGTTATATTCATTCACATAATGAAACAACTACATTGTTTAGCCTTCATAATTGGCGCTCTATAAATAGCAATTACAATGCTACAATTCACGGGTACGACAGTCGGTCACAGCGTACAAAGCTCGCAAGCACAAAATATAAAGTGGTAAATTTCTGGTATTTTTCTGACAAATAAGCAAAACAAATACTAGCAAATTTGATTGAGCTTATATTTCCTATTATTTTATCAATGTGTACAAATATTATTGTACGCTGTAACCGACTGTTGTCCCCGTGAATTAATTCTAGCGAGTACAACTCCAGCTGATAATAATTCTAGAAATAGCGCGCGGTAAAGCTGTGTTAATACACACGCATCAATTAGCGTCTGGAGAATCCTAAACCCAAGAATTGCAATAAATGGGGAAATCATAAACTTACTGCTAATTCATTCCCGCTATTATTTTCTGTCGATGTTAATTTTTAAAATTTGCCTGACAAATTCATATATCAATTATGTTTACGTAAATGACTAGCATTTAGCTTATTCATGTATCACTGGTGAAAACATGGGGCGGTATATTATCGGTTTATTCACTGTACAGATATTAATAATTATTGAGTTTATCTCTAATTAATTTTGGGGGCCGATACGTTTTCTTATAGTGTCCGAAAAATCTAGTGTCCGAGAAGTCTCCTTTGTAGGGAACGAAAAATCTGGGGTCTGAGAAGTCTCCTTTGTAGGGAACGAAAAATCTGGGGTCTGAGAAGTCTCCTTAGTAGGGAACGAAAAATCTGGGGTCTGAGAAGTCTCCTTAGTAGGGAACGAAAAATCTGGGGTCTGAGAAGTCTCCTTTGTAGGACCGAAAAATCTGGGGTCTGAGAAGTCTCCTTTGTAGGACCGAAAAATCTGGATTCGAAGAAGTCTCCTTAGTAGGGAACGAAAAATATGGGGTCCGTGAAGTCACAGCTTGGTCCTCTTGTATTATATTTAGGGCAAATTAATGACATCTCAATATTAATTTCTACGCCAATTGTCTTTTTTAAAGACATTTCTTGTTCAGAATATGGTTTGTTAACATCTTTTCATGCAAAATTCTCTTGTTATTTGGGTGTTTGACTCGAAACAAAGTAAATTTGAAATTGTTTTGCTACAGGAAATCTGCATAAACTGTTTAGACACATTGTGCATTCTGTCTCACACAAAAATAGCTCAGAATTTACCAATTGTTTAGTATTATTTGAAATATTGACACCTTGGCAGTGGATATTCCCCATTCAAATCAAGGTGAAGTATTTTATGACCCCCATTGAAGATGGCGGGGTGTATTGGTTTGCTGATGTCGGTTGGTCAGTAGACTACTTTTGTTTCTGCTCTCAATCATAGAGTCTATGTCCAATAGTTTTCATCTGATCTTAACCAAACTTCATGAAAATGTTTGTGGGCATAATATCTCGGCCAAGTTGGATAATCAGCCACATCGTTTCAGGAATTAAGGAGTTATTGCCCTTGAATTATCTAATTATTAATTTTTACTCAAATTGGTCTTTTTAGCTGTTTCTGCACTCTTAAGTCAAACAGTTTTCATCTGATCTTCACCAAACTTCATGGATTTGTTTGTAGGCATTATATATTGGCCAAGTTCGATAATCAACCAATTTGTCTTATTAACTAAGGAGTAATGTCCGTTTAATTATCAAAAAGTAGCCTTTTTTGCTGTTTTTTTGCATCTACGTCCTACAGTTTTCATCCGATCTTCACCAAACTTGATGAAAATGTTTGAAGTTATAAACTTATAATATCTTAGTCTAGTTCCGAGATCAACCAAAACACCCCAGGAACTGCAGAGTTATGGCCCTTGATTTATCTAAAATTGGCCTTTCAGCAGTTTTCGCTCCCTATGTCCAAAAGTTATCGTCATGTAATCCAGAGGGAAGACAGTGCATACAGTGGTGTAACGGATATGAGGTGTGTTGTGGGAAAACCGGACATAATGCATGTGCATAAAGTGTCATCCCGGATCAGCCTGTGCAGTCCGCACAGGCTGATCCAGGACGGCACTTTCCGCCTGAAGTGGATTTATGGTTAGAAGACACTTCATTGAAACAGAAAATACCATAAAAGCGGAAAGTGCCGTCCCGGATTAGCCTGTGCAGACTGCACAGGCTAATCCGGGACAACACTTTACACACATGCATTAAGACCGGTTTTCTCACGACGCGCCACATATAGTGTCTGCCTTGCTGTCGTGAAATCATGAGTTTTATTCCTACTCTAAGGCCTTACCGATTTGATTCTATGTTTGGCGTCCTCGGCTGGTAGCTTTTCGGATGACTGAATGGAAAAACAAACAATTTTGACAATGTGAAAAATCGAGTTGGAAAGCATATAAAAAAATTTGGGCAAAAAAAAGAAGAAAAAAAGGACTTTTAGGTGTTTTTACTAATATTTGTAAAAAAGAGCATGCAACTAATCCATTTACACAGTTACACTACAGGATTACAGTAGGTTCCCAATATGAAGATGATATATAACAGTTTTTCAAGTTAACATTTGCTTTAGCTTGTACCACTGCCATGAATATGTTGTGAAAGGATTATTTTTTTGTTAGAATTGTATGTTTTTTCCTGCCTGGTTGGTTGGTTTCAAAAAATCCTGGGGGACGCTTAACGTAGAATAAACTGTGTATGACCTAACGGAGCTTTCAAATGCTCTTTCAAGAGACTCCAAATATTGGTTATACCCAGGAAATGGACTCAATAAGCCTAGATCTTTTGACCCAATTAAGCTAAAATAAATAAATAGGTCATTTAATACTAAACACAACTAATAAAACATTAATATTGTTCAGTCATTGAGTTTCTACTTTCAGGTATTTTATAATGTAATACCTTTACTCGTCATTAGGCCAATTAGACTAGTATCACTAGTATCACAAGTATCACTTGACCACTTGCGTCGTAAATCTTAATTGAACATTGCAAAAATAAATAAATAAATAAATAAATGATATCATTTAACATATTTGAACATATATTGTCACTTTAATAGTGGCACAGTATCGAAAGTCAAATAAAACGACAGTTATTTTAATCTGCTTGAGATTTGCGGCTTATCTGTTGTTTATCTTTGTTTTATTTCTCCCCTGCAGTTGTGCACATAAAAAAGGCATTATGCACTGATAACCGCAACCAAGCTAATATTTGCAAAACCAGCCTTTTGTAATCAAACCATTTTTGTAATCATACTGGAGTTTTACATGTATTTTAAAATATTGTGTTGTTTTACAAGCTAATATTTGAATTTTGATTATAATTAGAAAGCATGCACAGTTTTGTTTTGAAGGGCTTTATTGCTATCATAATGTGTCTGTTAGGCCAAAAGAAATATTGTTGGTTTCCGCTTAAATCTGTAACTAAATTTAGAGAGGGGTTTGGGTGTGGGCAAAAAAACTTGTTAGGGTCAGCGAAAAAAAAGGGGGGTCGGGTAATGTGAAAAAAACATTTATTTTTTTTACACCTTATTGGAGATTGTTTTCTTAAATGTGTTTTAATTGCATTCATGATTGTTTACAACAAAACTTTGTTTTGTGTTTACCAATTATGTTTTTTGAACATTACAAAGCATTTAATACACTTTAATTTTAATTTATTTCATAATTTTAAACATTGTCAGCACAATGTCTCTTATTGATTTGTTAGTGCTGAGCCCATGTCATTGATTTGTCAGTGCTTTACCCCTTAGTGATTTGTCAGTACTTTACCCCTTAGTGATTTGTCAGTGCTTTACCCCTTAGTGATTTGTCAGTGCTTTACCCCTTAGTGATCTGTCAGTGCTGTACCCCTTAGTGATTTGTCAGTCTTGTAAGTTGTATCCCAGTTTTTGTTCACCACTGTGTTCTTAGTTTGGTGTGAATTTTGTAACCATTTCCAATGGCCCAGTTTAATAAGACAATCTATATATACACTTCTGTTCAATAATGGTTTGGGATATAAAAAAAACTTACAGGAATAAAAACGTTGCAGTTTAATTTTCAATCATTATTATGCCCCCGGTTCGATAATCAGCCAAATCTCCCTAGGCATTTGAAGGAGTTATGGCCCTTCAATTGTCTAAAATTAGCCTTATTAACTGGTTCCAGTCATAATTCCAACGGTTTTTATCCGAAAATCTTTGTGGGCTTAATATCTTAGTCAAGTTTTTTAATAAACCAAATCGCCCCAGTGAAGTTATTTTGGCCGGTGAATTATCCAAAATTAGCCTTTTTAACCATTTCTGCTCTCTGATTCTAACAGTTTTCATCCGATCTTCCCCAAACTTGATTTAAATGTTTGAGGTTATAATATAATATCTTAACCAAGTTCAATGATCAACCAAATCGCCCCTGAGTAACTGCAGAGTTATGGCCCTTGATTGATCTAAAATTAGCCTTTTTAACAGTTTCCGCTTCCTATGTTCAACAGTTTTCATCTGATTTTCACCAAAATTGACATTTTATTTCAAGAGTGCTTTTAACCTTGAGGGGCATAACCGTTTATCAAACAGCGCTTATTTTTCAGAAAATCCAGAATGAGAGAGACAGACTGGTTAACAGACCCCCATCTGAAGAAAGTAAGTACAAACCAGTCTATTAAAATTTGAGGGACTTGTCCAGATGAATGTTGGTTATGCCACCCATCGAAGATGGAGTATATTGGTTCCGTCTGTCGGTCCTACTGTTTCATCAGATTTTCAGCACTCTTTGTGAAAATGTTTGAATATCTCGACCAAGTTCGATAATCAACCAAATCGCCCCAGGAACTGGAGAGTTGTGGCCCTTGATTTATGTGAAATTGGCCTAATTAGCAGTTTCCACTCTCTTTGTCCAAGAGTTTTCATCCAATCTTCACCAAGCTTGACATTTTAAAGATTGCTTTTAGCCTAGAGAGGGCATACCGGTTTTACAAACAGCGTTTTTTTTTAAGTGTCTTCCATTAGTCTTGTGTAATGTTGTTTCTTTATTGAAGATTTGAATGATGAAATGTGCACATTGTTATTTAGATTTTTTTTATTTATCATTGTTTTTCAGCCAATAAACAACAATTTGGAGTTCTGATGCGTGGCTATTATTTCCTACGCATCAGAACTCCAAAGTGTTGTTTATTGGCCGATAAACAACAAACATGTGAAAATTATTTCGATTCTAACATGAATTGACAAATATTTTTGCAATTGTAATGAGAACTATATTTTACTCTGGTACGCTCAGAATCGGGACTTCTTATTGCGTTGTTTAGTTGGTAGTTTAACAATGATAATTTTGTTCTTTGTCTATAGAAAAAGCCATGAGCATCATGTAAGAATGATATAGTAAGTGCATAAAAGAAGTATTCCCAATAGTTGTAAATAAACACATTTTCAGTTAAAACACCTTTAACATTTTAATGGAAGTGATTAATGTTCAGCGACTTGTTGTGTAGACCATATCTACAGAAGGTTTTAATGCATCGAAAGTGTATGTTTTAGGTAAAAATAAAACTATTGAGTTATTATCAAATTTTATCATCATTGAAAGATACCTTCTAAATTGCAACAGGTTTTCAGTTAACATTAATGCCCTCATGGTTTAATTCATTCGCATCAGAACTCCAAATCATTGTTTTTAATATTAGCCGAAAAACAACTCTTAATAGAACATTATTTCTTAAATTAACAATAATTGAATAAAAATACAACATTAACATTATCTGCAGTGGATATAGGAATTTGGGTTAGAGACGGGTCAGAAAGTCTGTAACTTACAATGTACAACGTTCTTATTGCAATAGTTGTTTGATTGCGTGATATTAAGCTTAAAGCAGCAGTATATTAATATGTAATAAAAATACAAACTTTGCGGAAATCGTTTTTTTAATGGACATCTTACCGATCAGTGTGCCAAAAAAGGCATTGAAATCGGTAAAATAATAACGTTTTCGTAACTTTCTATCGTATTGACTATATGTATGCGAAAGCTGGTGATGCCTCTGGAGTAAATTAGCATGTACATTTAGTGTGTATTGCGTTCGTACCAAGGGTTTTCGAACATAGACATTATAAATTGCCTTTCGAAAATAAGAACCAGTTTTCAGTCGAATAAACGGCATTTACGTTCATAAATCGCCTTTTGTAAATAAGAACCAGTTTTCAGTCGAGTAAATGGCATTTATGTTCATTAGAACTTATGCCAATTTATGATGTATTGAATTATATTACATGGACTGAGGCTTTAAGAGATGATGGGCAAGTACTAGGTTTCTGTTTAACAAAAACTATGAAATATAATTACTTATGGAATGGTGCGAAACTTTCTGGGACGCAGAGGTAGACTTTGGATGCAATGGCAGTATCCTTCTTCATAAGAATTAGCACTGGGGCGTAATTTTATTATTTATCCATGGTGTAAGTTGGTGAAAGTAACAAACCCGTGTGTGATGACTGACCATATATTGATAACTGTAAATAATTATAACAGAAAATGGTGTAAGATAAATACAAAATCTTGGAAATGTTACTGGAGTGGGGAGGTTACATACGGTGCTTTTGCCTACCTCGAAATCCTATGATTATAAAATATTTTTGTACTACCTATCATGGGACTGGTGTGCTTGAACTTTTACGTCGAACGCACATGGATTCTTTTCCCATATTTCCCATTAGAGCCTGCTGTGGAAATGTGGAAATGTATGCATCTGGCATAATGAAAGTGGAAATGTATGCATCTGGCATAATGAAAGTGGAAATGTATGCATCTGGCATAATGAAAGTCAGTCTTTAAATATGTGCCAGCTAGATAACAACCCTAGATCCATTCCTGTGACTTTCTACATATACTTGACAATTTGACAGGTGAGAAAATACCAAAAGCAAATAGCATTTACAAATGAGCCTTTCTGTTTGCATTTGAATATAAATTGTTTCACGTCTACTTGGTAATTAATACCCTTGTTTGTCCAGTTACAAATGTTATCTGCAAGAAAACAGTGATAAAATAGATACATGTGAGCATTAAGTGTTCATTTACAGTGATTTCACTTGATGTCGAATCCTGCTTTTTGATGCAAACAAATTGCACAATTTATACATTTTTGACACAAGCACATGTTCTGCCTTGCATCATTTTGACTAGGAAACTTCAGAAGCACAAGCAACTAACATTTAATATATTATATTTGTGGTGTTTTATTGCTAAATATTTAAGTTCTGAATCTTTATTAACACAAATTACAATATGCATAGCAATTAACATTATACAGTTTTCCTGAAGTAGAGGGGGCATATTTTGAAGTGTTGCCCCGAGGCCATTAGGCCGAGGGCAACAGTTTAAAATGTTGCCCCCGATACTGAAGGAAACAATTTGACTGTTCCAAAATGACAATGAAATATCTGTTTTATTACCTACTTCTAATAATAAATAAAAACAATGTTGAATTGTTTTATTTTCCATGAAATCTAATATAATGATAGTTGTGAATCACACAACCACAAAATAGAACAATCATTATCCTGAGTCCTAGCTCCTTGTAACAGTTGGTAGCAGTCAGTGTTACTAGAAAGTGACATTACGTAACGTCCCGCGCAGGTTGCTCCCTTTGAATAATAATGAGGGCAGCATAACGAAACAAAACCATGAAACATCACAAAATGTTGCCTGTTGGAAGAAGTTTGTTTTAGCAAAGTGGTAAACAGTTAAAAACGCTTAATTATCATTTATATAGTTAAGAAGGTAATAAAATTTTATATGAAGAAACAAATTTCCTGTGACGTCAGCATTTTGACCCCGGATAATTTTCAATTTGATCCGCAAAATTATAAGCCTGGGGTCATTAACTCATGATTTTGAAACGTTCATGTATTATTGAAGAAATGCATTAACCTGAAAACAAACATATTAGAGGAGAATTTCAGTGATACCAATTGTTATCAATTGTCCTCTTTTGCCAGATATTGCACACAAATAATGATAACAATGGTACTTTATTAGAGGCGCGTTATTAGAGGCGCGTCGTGGACAAACTGGACTTAATGCATGTGCGTAAAGTGTCGTCCTGGATTAGCCTGTGCAGTCCGCACAGGCTGATCCAGGACGGCACTTTCCGCCTACAGTGGATTTATGTTTAGAAGAGACTTCATTGACACAGAAAATACCATAAAAGCGGAAAGTGCCGTCCCGGATTAGCCTGTGCAGACTGCACAGGCTGATCCGGGACGACCCTTTACGCACATGCATTAAGGACGGTTTTCCCCACGACACGTCTCATTAGTGTTTTGTATAGATGATATTGATAAGAGTCTGTGATATTAATCCTGAACTAACTCTTTGTAAGAACTGATATTGCTTTAGCCCTTTGTAAGAACTGATATTGCTTTAGCCCTTTGTAAGAACTGATATTGCTTTAGCCCTTTGTAAGAACTGATATTGCTTTAGCCCTTTGTAAGAACTGATATTGCTTTAGCCCTTTGTAAGAACTGATATTGCTTTAGCCCTTTGTAAGAACTGATATTGCTTTAGCCCTTTGTAAGAACTGATATTGCTTTAGCCCTTTGGTAGAAAGAGTACACGGTGACGAACATGTCGCCAAAGTGGAGAGATTTTGACTTTTGACTTCAGCTACATGTGTACTAGGTAGTTTTCATACAAATTGCACTGAATGACATCTGACCAAGTTGGCATAAAGCTGATTATTAGCCTTTTGAAATCAGTTGTCAATAAATTGACGTCAAAGTCCTCTCAAAATCATAAGCTAGATCCTAACAACGTGTTAACAACTAGCTTTCTCAAACAAGGCAAAATTAACGCTGTGATGACATCGAGTGCTTCAATTTATCACTTGTTTTGCAAATTTAGCCAATTGACTCCACAGGGGCGTTGTGATAATCTCGAGGATAAGCCCCAAAGCATCTGTGTAAACCACCTTTTATCTGTCGTTCATAGCTTACTAATAATATTTTCCAGTATCGAGGGACTACGCAGGGTCTTGTCAGCATTTAAATTTGAATTTACTTGTCATAGTCCATATTTACAGAGATTTACATTGCTTTGACTCATTGATTTTTTTATAGGTTTATTAGGTATTTAAAAGAATTTAATCAAAATATCAGTGGATACCTAAATATACCGTAAAAAGCTAAATTAAGTTTGTGTGCACTTTTACAATCTTTCTAAAGACAGTTGTATCATTTGCTTTTGAAGGCATTTATATAACAATTATTTTGTGCTCATTTATTTTTAATCATTATTCTTTCCAAATTTTTGACAATAACATTTGCTAAAACAAAGTTCTCAAACATAAAATTAATATTTAGGCATTGTTAAATACAAAGCGCTTGTTTATATAAGCAATTACGGGTAACAATCATATATAATTTTGATTTATAATTTATGGTCATCGATGACACTTTTATGGGCGTGGGAAAATTAGTAGTATTAGTAAAATCTCAGTGAATAAAAATCGCACACTTCAATGAAACGTCCACACCTTATGCAACGTTTATCAATTGTGCACCTGCTCATAACGCTACATCACGTAGGTACATTTCATTCATATCAATTTATCTACTACTAAGAATTTTCCCGTGCCTGCGAAGGTGTCATCAATGAACATTTCCACTATAATAAAATAATAAATGTTTGTCAACTGTTTATAAAAACATGTTCATCGTATTTAACAATGCTTCAATATAAGTTCTCTAAAAATTAATATTTTTTGAAAACGTTATTGTCAGTCTACTGTTTAGTATGCCCTTTTCAACAACCATTTTGTCAACAAGCAAGTTGCTTTAATTTTGAATTGGGGAGAAAGTGTCAGGATTTTTAAATAAATTTAAAGCTATATTATACGTGCTGAAACCATTCTAGTTGTTCATTTAATAATACATACACAAGTAAATAAGTAACAACAAGGATATGCTCTTGCAACATTTACTTACATAAATCTTAAAAAAAAAAAAATCACAGATTCAAACAACTTCTTCTATTGTGATGAAAATCTGTTTGGATAAGAAACATGTAACTAGGGTTAACTATGGTTTAACTGTACTCAAAATTGTATATGTTGACCTAGAAAGTTTTCTTTTTTGGGGATGAAAGTATTTCCATGATGGGTTTGGAGTTAACTTGTTGCAATTTTCAAAGATAAAGAGTGAAAAATTGAATTTTTGGAATTTTACTTCCTTATACTAATATTCCAAAAGTTCAGAAAACATAAAAAAATGTTATGCCCCCGAGGGAGGGCGTACAGTAGTCGCAATGTCCGTCTGTAAGTCTGTAGGTGTAAGTCTGTAGGTGGCTGGTTGGGTTTAGTGTGTATCCCCCCGTCCACATTTTGTTTCAGCTATGTAACTTTTCAATGGCTGGAAGGATTTCAAAATAACTTCAGATTATTATTCCTCAATACCAGACTATGTGTTGCATGCACTAACCATGCTTGTCTGTCAAAGGTCAAGGTCACAATTCAAGGTCAAAGGTCAAGGGTTTTTGTGTTGTGTGATGCTTGTCTGTCAAAGGTCAAAGTCACAATTCAAGTTCAAACATCATTATTTGTCTGGAACATTTTTTCTGGCATGGAGGGTTTTCTCATAACTTAGAAATATAATTAATTACAATCATAAGGTGTCACGTGCAAGATCCAGGTCTTTAGTTAAGCGTCAAGTTCACACTAACAGGTCAAGATATTTGTCTAGGGCATATTTGTTCTCTTTTTTTCTGACATTGCCTTCCTCTAACATACATATGCTCTGTCAAAGGTCTAGGAGGGTATATGTCACATCTGCCTTCCTCTAACATACATATGCTCTGTCAAAGGTCTAGGAGGGTAAACATCACATCCTGTTACACACATTATTTTGAATGATTATCCTGGTGCACTTGATAAAGAATTGACCACACACATTTGAATGATAACACTGGTGCACTTGATTAAGAATTGGTCACACACATTTGAATGATACTACTGGTGCACTCGATCAAGAATTGGTCACACACATTTGAATGATACTACTGGTGCACTTGATTAAGAATTGACCACACACATTTGAATGATACTACTGGTGCACTTGATTAAGAATTGACCACACACATTTGAATGATAACACTGGTGCACTTGATTAAGAATTGACCACACACATTTGAATGATATTACTGGTGCACTTAATTAAGAATTGACCACACACATTTGAATGATAATCCTGGTGCACTTGATTAAGAATTGACCACACACATTTGAATGATAATCCTGGTGCACTTAATTAAGAATTGACCACACACATTTGAATGATAATATGGAGCACTCGATAAAGAATTGACCTGACCCACATTTGAATGATATTACTGGTGCACTTGATAAAGAACTGACCACACACATTTGAATGATAATCCTTGTGCACTCGATCAAGAATTGACCACACACATTTAAATGATACTACTGGTGCACTCGATAAAGAATTGACCACACACATTTGAATGATAATACTGGTGCACTTGATTAAAAATTGACTACACACATTTGAATGATAATACTGGTGCACTTGATAAAAAATTGACCACACACATTTGAATGATACTACTGGTGCACTCGATTAAGAACTGACCACACACATTTGAATGATACTACTGGTGCATTAAATAAAAAATTCACAACACATTTGAATGATAATACTGGAACACTTAATAAAGAATGGACCACACACATTTGCATGATAATCTGGTGCACTCGATCAAGAATTGACCACACACATTTGAATGATACTACTGGTGCACTTGATTAAGAATTGACCACACACATTTGAATGATACTACTGGTGCACTCGATCAAGAATTGACTACACACATTTGAATGATAACACTGGTGCACTCGATCAAGAATTAACCACACACATTTGAATGATACTACTGGTGCACTTGATCAAAAATTGACCACACACATTTGAATGATAATACTGGTGCACTTGATAAAAAATTGACCACACACATTTGAATGATAATACTGTTGCATTCAATAAAACATTCACCACACATTTGAATGATAATACTGGAACACTTGATAAAGAATTGACCGTATACATTTGAATGATACTACTGAAACACTCGATAAAGAATTGACAGCACACATGTCCATGATAATGCTCGTGTGGTCAATAAATAATTGACCACTCTCATTTGAATGATAATACTGGTGACTTTATCAAAAATTGACCACACACATTTGATTGATACTACTGGTGCACTTGGTCAAGAATTGACCTCACACATTTGAATGATACTACTGGTGCACTTGATTAAGAATTGACCACACACATTTGAATGATACTACGGGTGCACTCGATAAAAAACTGACCACATACATTTAAATGATACTACTGGTGTACTTGATTAAAAATTTACCACATACATTTGAATGATAATACTGGTGCATTCAATAAAACATTCACCACACATTTGAATGATAAAACTGGAACACTTGATAAAGAATTGACCGTATACATTTGAATGATACTACTGAAACACTCGATAAAGAATTGACAGCACACATGTCCATGATAATGCTCATGTGGTAAATAAATAATTGACCACACTCATTTGAATGATAATACTGGTTCACTTGATATAGAATTGACCACACACATTTGAATGATAATCCTGGTGCACGCGATCAAGAATTGACCACACACATTTGAATGATAATCCTGGTGCACGCGATCAAGAATTGACCACACACATTTGAATGATAATCCTGGTGAACGCAATAAAGAATTGACCACACACATTTGAATGATAATCCTGGTGCACGCAATAAAGAATTGGTCATACACATTTGAATTATAATCCTGGTGCACGCAATAAAGAATTGACCACACACATTTGAATGATAATCCTGGAGCACTCGAGAAAGAATTGACCACACACATTTGAATGATAATTCAGGTGTACAGAATTGACAATAAGCTATGGGATTTATAACCACGCTTACCTAGGGTAAATTCCAGCAAACAACGCAGACAGTAAATAATAGTTTTTAAAAATCATGTCCGTCAAACAAATACGTCCTAGCTTTCTGAATGGCTATGAATGAATCTCAATCATGGACAGGTGTACTAAAGTGCATATGTGTGTTGCAGGTAATGGTAATGACCTTGAGCAGCAGGCACGACTGCAGCAGGCAATGCTACGGAGACAGGAACTACTGGATAAGATTAGAGTGAGTGACTTTATTATATGATTTTCAGTGAAATATAGAATTTTATTGGTGAAATAAAATGTGATATTTCCACTTTTGGAACAGTGAAAATATACGCTACAGTAAAAAACTATCATCAAAATATCACCAAACAGATTATTTTTGTGTCGCCTGACTAGGCGACATATAGGTGTTACTTTTGTCGTTGGCGGCATCGGCGGCTTCGGCCGTGACGGCGGCGGCGTCCCCTTTCGCTTGTCCGGAGCATAACTCATAGACTATTTAAGCTATCAACATGAAACTTCATAGGTAGATAGATCTCATTAAGAGGAAGTACAGCCGTTACTCTGCACCTCATACTTTTGGAGTTATTGCCCTTTGTCTATTTTCATACTTAATTTTTGTCTAGAGCATAACTCTAAGACTATGAAAGCTATCAACTTAAAACTTCATAGGTAGATAGATTTAATTGAGGAGAAGTGCTGTGCACAATAACCGTTACTCTTCATCACATACTTTTGGAATTATTGCCCTTTGTTTATTTTCATACTTAATTTTTGTCCGGAGCATAACTCTAAGACTATGAAAGCTATCAACTTAAAACTTCATAGGTAGATAGACCTCATTGAGGAGAAGTGCAATGCATAAGAACCATTACTCTGCACCTCATACTTTGGGAGTTATTGCCCTTTGTAAATGTTCATACTTATTTTTGTGTCGCATTTTTGGTTTTAATAAGTCTTTGCAATTAACCAGAGTGCAGTGCTTTTAAAGATTTAAATAAATCTGTTAAAAAAAAATTGAGCATTAACTTTAAGTGCTTCTTCATTTGGATTCACGTAAGCTATCCGGCGTCAGGCGACACATCCGACTCGCGGAGTTCTAGTTCTATTAATAGCATACCAGTAGTAGTTTACCTCTCTTTGCAATTTTTAATATATATATACAGTATTTACATACATAATTATAAACAATAGAAAACACATTATATAATTCCACAAAAATATAATTAAGCATCGACGCAGAAAGTATGGCACTACTTTCACACCATATTAATGAGTGATTTTGGAATCATTTATGACGACTCATTTATGAAGAATACACAAACTTGTGACGTTTAAGTGTATCTTGTGCAATTTTATTTAATCATTGTCCAAAAGCATAAAATAAAAAAGAAAATTTATTGATTTTGGTGAATAATAAAATATTCAGTTGTGGTCATTGAAATTTTTTTTTTTCTATAATCACACATGAAAAACTATTTGCTCATTCACCGAAATCGACAAATATCCTCCATCCATATCTACATAAAGTGGCGTAGACGGTAGTTTGATGACAACATTTGCAAAATCAAATTTAATTAACTGAGAATTAATATGGAAGCATTGTTAAATAAGATAAGTTTATAACAATCGAAAATCATATATTATTAATTTACTACATAAACAGTTGTCATTGATGTCATACTTAAAGAAATAATATATATTAGAGCTCTAATCTTTAATATTTCACAAACATATGTTTCACTTAAAAAATCACATTATTATTATATGCTTTTCAGTGAAATATCGAATTTTATTGGTGAAATAAAATTTTATATTTTCACGTTTGGAGGAGTGAAAATATAAGATTTTATATTTTCACTGCAGTGAAAATATAACATAAAACAGACTATTTTTCCATAAATAGCATCGATCTACAATTAGTGGTTTACAACCCATAGCAAATGTGTATACATGTACAGTATGTACATGCATGTGTTTACATAAAACACATTATAAAATGCAACAAAATTATAATTTAGCGACAACTACTCACAAAATATGGCACTTTTTTACCACCATACTAACGAGTGACAGTTTTGGAATCCTTTATGACGTCATTTTTATGACGTCAGAATACACGAACTTGTGATGTTTAATCTTATCTCGCGCAATTTATTTATATAATATAGCCTAGTGATATAAGTGGTTAGCTTATAAAACTTTTGATTCGAAGGACGTGGATTTGAGCCCCAACAGAGGGATATTTAATTCTCTTTTTATGCCCCCACTTTAGATTTTCCCTTGTCCGTCCGTCTGTCTGTTGTCTGTCGGATTTTTGTGTCACGCATAACTCAAAAAGTATTAGAGTGATGAAACTTTATCACCTGGGTATTTTGGTGCAGTTTCAGACATCAGCAGAGTTATGCCCCTTTTTTTAGCAAAAAATGACAGTTTTGGACTTGTGTTGCGCGTAACTCAAAAAGTATTTCTGCTAGAGTGATGAAACTTTATATGCATCTTCATCAACATGTGAACTTAGGTATTTTGGTGCGTTTTTTTCTGCCATCAGTGGAGTTATTGCCCTTTTTTATCAAAAAATGAAATTTTTGCGTTTGTGTCGCGTGTAACTCAAAAACTATAACTGCTAGACTGATGAAACTTCATAAACATATTCATTAGCATGTGAACTTGTGCACCGAAGTATTTTGGTGCATTTTTTCTGACATCAGCAGAGTTTTGTGACAACCAGCAGAATGTGGGGGCATCCGTATCCTACGGACACATGTCTAGTTAATGCTTTTTTGACAGAGTATGTATGAGTTTGTTGCTTTAGTAACTGAAGTTAAGACATTTTAAGATATTTCTAAAAAATATGAAAATCTATGAATATTTCCCTTTAAAGGGACTTGTTCACAGATTTTTGCATATTTTTTGAAGCATGCCATTCAATGGCTTAACTTGACTGATTTAATCATCAGAACTAAGGAGCTCAAGTATAATAACAAGAACAAGATTAAAAAAAAGCATATTAGAAAAATCATTTGGTCCCACCAGGGTTCCAACCCAGGACCTACGGATTAAAAGGCCCTCGCCTTAACCACTCAGACATTCTGATTTCTACTTTTCACCTGGCATTATTTACTTTATGAAAGTGATCCACGTGTTGTCAACAATATTGAAAACAACAGAAACACTCCAAAATATTCCATTGCTTTCAAACTGTGACACGCTTTGTAAGTTTTCAACCGATGATTACTCACAAACGAAACGGTTTGTACAGTATATTTCTATGTCTGTAGTGGTATTTTGCTCCCTTGTATACACTGTTCTTTTACTTTTGGAATCGGTGACAAAAAGAAAAAAATGTCAATTCGTCAGTCTGTGAACAGGTCCCTTTAAGACTTGAAGATCATGTTTTTTAACATTTTTTTAAATCTTGTGTTCTAGCAGGATTTCATGTCAATAACAAACTAGTGTACATGTATTTCATTTTTGCAAAGCATCTTGGGAACTTTTATCGCCTCATTTTAATAAATTTGTAATCTATATTACATATGGTATAATACCTGTTGGCTGATCGCCTGGTTGTTATGATCTCCCCTGTCATTCAAAGCAAAAAGTACATCTTTCATTCAACATTGTTTGGCAACAGAACTTGCATCAGGAATCTGAAGGTACATAACTGGAACAAATCATAGCAGGCATGTAATGATCGTGTGCTGTTAGTTTCAGTTTTGGTTATAACAGTCGCTCTGTGTTATTATGATTCAAGATTTATAAGTATATAAGTATATTAGAGGCATGGCATGGGAAAACCGGGATTAATTAATGTGCGTAAAGTGTCGTACCGAATTAGCCTGTGCAGTCCACACACTGCAGTCCATGGACTGCACAGGCTAATCCGGGACGATTTTTTTAGTACAAGGCCATTTTAAGCAAAATTCATCAGGTCATAACACCGTAGAAGACTGAAACCTTATGAATTATACAGATTTCGGCTGCTTTTCCATTTGTCCATATACGCGTCTGCAGTCCGTGTCTGCAAAGCGCATCGGCAAAAGCTGTCCGCCAGAAATCGCTCTGTGAGCGATTTTATGCGGTTGCGGATGGTGTAGTATCTAACTATTAGTAACTAACCATGTTGAACGAAATGGTTTTAGACATTAATTATTGCAAAACAAGCAGAAATTGTCGAGGAACATCTGAATTTATATAAGTCTAGTTTAAGTATAATAACTCGACAATTACGGGTAACATTTAAAGAACCATGGATGATGCTGATGGATATAAATGGTAAAAATTGTTCCCAAACCACCATTTGTTGATATATTTTGCATATTTGCATAAATATCCACAGTCGACAATTTTAAAATGTTTAAATAATTCTTACTCAGACATATTTTTTTCTTTAGATATAAGAACAAAACTAAAATGTTTGATGGTAAATGCAGATACATGGAAAAGCACATCCTTACGGTAATTCATGCGGATACGGATGCAGATACGGATACTGATGCAGACATATGGAAAAGGGGCCTTCTTTCCCAATTAGTTACATTTTTGCAAAACCATACAATTTTCCCAAACATTTTTCACTAATTTGACAATGCTTCGCAACATTCTGCCCCTATTTATACGGACTGGGCAAAGTAACTAAGCTTTGAAAAAAGAACACACACTAAATACGACCTGGCATAATTGCATATAAATATTTTACCATACTACATTGTGCATAGTTATAGTTTTACTTTATCTTCTTTCTGTGTTTCCAGAGAGAACAGCTGCTGAATGAGGAGGCGAAGAGGCCCCGCACCTACAGCGCACGTCGGAGGTACACCCCCTCCCCACTGCCAGCGCCTCCCTCTAGGAGGTCCCTCCCTGACTTCGCTCGCTATAACTACTACTACAATCAGCCGGACACGAACCGCTCTCTAAAGCCAGGTAATTTGTATGGGTTATAAAGAATTTTTTTTTCCAAAAAAAGACATGTGTTTATTGGCTAATAATCAATGGTTTGTCATTCTGATGCCATAAACCATGAAGGCGCTACCCTTAGTGGTTTAATAACTGCGCACCAGAACGACAAAGTTTATTCGACGAAAAACAACACTAAAGCGAAAATTATTTCAATTCTAACAAGATCTGAATAATAAATTTGACAATTATAATGAGAACTACATTGTACTATGTTCCATCCATATTCCTGCACACTGTAAGGTTGTAATGTCGGGAACATTTAGTGTTTTATAGCTATGACAATTGTAAGGTTGTAAGGTCGGGAACATTTAGTGTTTTATAGCTATGACCATTGTAAGGTTGTAATGTCGGGAACATTTAGTGTTTTATAGCTATGACCATTGTAAGGTTGTAAGGTCGGGAACATTTAGTGTTTTATAGCTATGACCATTGTAAGATTGTAAGGTCGGGAACATTTAGTGTTTTATAGCTATGACCATTGTAAGGTTGTAATGTCGGGAACATTTAGTGTTTTATAGCTATGACAATTGTAAGGTTGTAAGGTCGGGAACATTTAGTGTTTTATAGCTATGACAATTGTAAGGTTGTAAGGTCGGGAACATTTAGTGTTTTATAGCTATGACCATTGAAATGTTGTAAGGTCGGGAACATTTAGTGTTTTATAGCTATGACCATTGTAAGGTTGTAATGTCGGGAACATTTAGTGTTTTATAGCTATGACCATTGTAAGGTTGTAATGTCGGGAACATTTAGTGTTTTATAGCTTTTACCAATGTAAGGTTGTAATGTCGGGAACATTTAGTGTTTTATAGCTATGATCATTGTAAGGTTGTAATGTCGGGAACATTTAGTGTTTTATAGCTATGACCATTGTAAGGTTGTAATGTTGGGAACATTTAGCGTTTTATAGCTATGACCATTGTAAGGTTGTAATGTCGGGAACATTTAGTGTTTTATAGCTATGACCATTGTAAGGTTGTAAGGTCAGGAACATTTAGTGTTTTTATAGCTATGACCATTGTAAGGTTGTAATGTCGGGAACATTTAGTGTTTTATAGCTATTACCATTGTAAGGTTGTAACGTCGGGAACATTTAGTGTTTTATAGCTATGACCATTGTAAGGTTGTAAGGTCGGGAACATTTAGTGTTTTATAGCTATGACCATTGTAAGGTTGTAATGTCGGGAACATTTAGTGTTTTATAGCTATGACCATTGTTTTTTAAGTGATTGTTTTCAAGCTGCAGCCATTCTATTGTTGAGGTATGTTTTTCCATTATAGCTGTGGTCAATATTTTGCCCGAGTCTGTTTACCTTATATAGTTGTAAACGTTTGCTTTGTTGTTGAAATTTTACCACTATATTGTTGTAGTAATTAATTTGTTGGGGAATTTTTACCCAATACATCTGTGCGCATTGTATTTTCGGAGAATTTGCACCTTATTAAGCTGCAGCCATTATATAGGCAGACAATTTGTACATTATGCACCTATCAATATTTTCCCTCAGGAGAGGGGGGAATGGCGGGCATATATGGGCATTTAGACTGAAAGCGATTCCCAAAAGGTGGAAATTTGACACGCCAAATAAATCCGGTCCCGGGAAATAGACTGGTTGGATTTTAGATCCCGGCAATATTGGGCCCCTCCTGGGCCATTTGATACAACAAGCATCTGCCACTGTGGATATTTAGACAAAAGTGCTGGGCTCTAGGGTGGGGAATCAGACCACCAAAAATAAAATTAGTCAAATTACCCTGGGTCAGCCCGCTGCTTCCCCCCCACCCCCCCCCGGGGAAAATATTCATAGGTGCATTATATGGGCATTGTATTGTGAGGGTGATTTTAACATGTAGCTGTGGCCTTTAAACAGCCAGGGTATTTTTATCATGTTTAGTAGCGGATCCATGGTTGAGTGGTATTGTCACACTGGCTTCACAATCAAAGGGCAGCAGGTTCAAGCCCCTGCTACACCCTAACCTACTAACTCGTCTTTCACTTGAGACGTTAAACACAAGGTACTAAAAGACTCAGGGTTGCCCCTAAAACGGGATGTGTCCTGTATTTTGCACTATTCTCCGTAACCCAACTAACAAGTCTTCTGGGGGTGATGGCCATATGGGAGAGAATCCCATGAGTGCACTCAAGAAAAATTCACTACACACCACATTTAGTTGGGTTGTAGTTTTGTCAGGTTTTATTAGCTCGATTTTTTAAGAAAAAAAGTTGAGTTATTGTTGTCGCTCGGTTGTCTGCATCGGCGTCTGCGTTAGTTAAGTTTTTTGGTTAAGTTTTGTGTCCGAGTCCATTTCTCAAAAACTATCAAAGGTATCCATTTGAAACTTTCAATGCTTGTTCACGATCAAAAGGGTAATTCATTACAACAAGGCATGTACCCTGTGATTTGTATTTCCAGAGTTATCTGCCCTTGTTTGGACTAACTACTTAGAATATTTTGACAATTTTTTGGTAAATATAAATTTCTCAATAACTATCAAAGACATTTAATTGAAACTCAAGATACTTGTTTATGGTGCTGATCCCGTTCTGCAGACATGAGGAGGTAACTCTTAAAGGACTTTGTTGGAGATTTTACCCTTTTTTTAACTTACAATTTTTGCTATAGGTCAAATTTCGCAATACCTGTATGAGGTATTAAAATTGAAACTCATAGCACTTGATCACATTGATGAATTTTTTCTGTAGACAAGAGGACATAACTATCAAGGATTTGGTTTGGGTAATTGCCCTTTTTTCAACTTAGAATGTTTGATTGAGGTCTTATTTCACACTAACTATAAGAGGTATTGACTTGAAACTCAAAATACTTTATCACAGTTATGAACCCATTCTGTACACAAGATGCAGTAACTATATCAAGGATTTTGGTGGAGTTATTGCCATAATTTCAACTTAGAATTTTAGCTTAAGGTCAAATTTCTCATGATCTATAAGAGTTATTGACTTGAAATTCAACAGACTTCATCACAGTGATGAACCCATTCTATTAACAAAAGACCAGAATAATATCAAATACGATAAAGTCGAGCATCCAGCACCAGTAGGCGGTACACTTGTTACCATGTATAACTGAGAACGTCGTATTCTCAGGGAATGTTTACTCTCGATAGCGGCAGCCATACTGTGTCTTGTATGATTGTATTCATTATATTGCCAGAAAACTTGTACAATGTATATCTTGTGTCCAATATACATAAGTAAGTGCATCATTTATAACATTTCCTTTGAAGTTTCGTACATTTTCATCTGTGAATAGACGCTATCCATTGAATTTTAGCTCGTTTTTCGTTGTTTGTGATTGTAATGCCTTTGTCCTGATACCTATTTCTCAAATCGTCTTGACCTGCAAACAGTTAATAGCTTACCTGTGGTATTCATTACAGAACAGGCTTCCAATAGCTTGGTATTTCAAGTACAGCAAAGTTCCCAATGCTATTGATTGGTTTGCCCCTTAAAATTTGAACAACTCACTATCTATTCATACAGGCTCAATTTCTATCCAATTCTTTGGCTACTGCATCTTAAGAATTATGTGACACATTAGTTGTATTGCGGTGTATACCATTATTTGATATAAACCTCATTATTTTAAAGAGGCGTATTGATGGAAAATCTGCAATAACATTTGCAAACATTAAGTTCATGCATTTACAGAGAATTATTATATTCAAGCATTGTTTAATAAGATGGACTTGTCCTAATAAACAGTTGGAAAACTATTTTTTTATTTTTATTTTATAAAAAGTAGTAATAAATAGAGAATAGTATGTGAATGTTGGATGAAGATCAAGTTGATCATGAGAAGCCTGGTAGCATGAGGCTTGCTGAGCACTATCCGAGTGTCTTTATCCAACACTCACATAGTAGTCTATCTATCATATTATGCTGTGCTCATAAATCATGTAAATGGCGTGAAAATATTCAAAAATAAAAAAGTTTTTACACTGGTTTTTTTGTTTACTACAAACGTCATCATTTTGTATGATGAAAGGTTGTCATTATCAAATGAAACAATAGATTTTTATCTAAATCTAAGAGATTTGGTCAGGGGTCTAGGAGGCTCTTTTGTGATGCTACTCTTCGTAATTTTAAAATTTGAAAAAACAACAGATTTTCTCATGTTTTTTAACGAAGACTTTGATCGGCAATCGGTTAATAATGACAACCCTGACGTCACATTGAAATACGTAGCATTCTAAAAATAATGATTGAATAAACATGTGCTAAAAATAGCGATAGGATAAAGCTAAAGTTTATACAGTAGGTTGTTATGCAATTGATTCTGCTGCACAAATAGGATAAATGACACTTTGTGGGTGTGGGAAAAAATAATAGTAGTAGTACAATTGATATGAATGAAATATTACATTGTGTATGGGGTAACAAGGATGCACGTCATTGATAAACTTTACATAGCGCAGAGGTTTTCATTGAAATGTGCAATTTTGCAGACGTGAGTTTGAATCCTACTTGTACAGTGTAGTCTAAAACTCTTTTTGTATTTAAAGATCTATGTATTGTTTTCTAGACAATTCCATCAATATATTGATGCTTCTCTAAAAATATATTCAAGAAAAAAAGGCAATTATCTGCTTCTTTAAAAATATATTCAAGAAAAACAGGCAATTATCCGCTTCTTTAAAAATATATTCAAGAAAAAAAGGCAATTATCTGCTTCTCTAAAAATATATTCAAGAAAAAAAGGCAATTATCCGCTTCTTTAAAAATATATTCAAGAAAAAAAGGCAATTATCTGCTTCTCTAAAAATATATTCAAGAAAAAAAGGCTATTATCTTGTTTAAATATGTTCCTATATTAATATGAAATAACATTGATTCACCCCTTTAAGGAAGATTTAGGTGCCAATGCTAATTTATTATTAGACTTTTTCCTATTTTTGCCCCTTTATTATTTAAACTTCCACCATCTATTCATACAGGATCAATTTCCATTCATTTCTTTTGTAAAAGCATTGCAAGCATTACCATCTGCTCTTTTAATTCGAAAATTATTTACATTTGTGAAAACGTCCATTAATTTTGTTCTGATTTGTTTGTTCTGTTATGTGCATTGTCCTGTCTTTGCATTTCTCATAAATATGTCAAAATAGGCCTCGGCTATTGAATTATTTTCGGCATTTTCTGTCAGAATCAATTGTTAATAATTGTGTGTGTTCACCTAAAAGACGCCAAAGTTGGTTTGGCACTCAGGTTAAATGCTCTTTTCTGTTGTTAATAAGCAAGCGTCATGTTCTTGATAATGGATGCCAAGTTACAAAGGTCTGATCAGTTTTCAGCTATGAAAAGAAATAAGAATGAAATCAATTAAGTGATAAAGAACTAATATGGGTATTCTGTCTTTTGTTGTGAAGTTGTCTGTCAAACAGACATACTTTTTTTTGTCAATGTCTTCATAAATATTATCATTGTAGTTTGTATGTCGCACATGTTACTGACATTGCCAAGTAACTGCAAGCTAAACTTGACTTACTTATTAAATAATCAAAGATGGCATATAAATTATAAAAACTAATATGAATATTGTTAACTGAACACTGCAGGAAAAACATAAAATGGCTTTTCTTACTCTTACTTAAATTTCTGTTTTTATAACATATAAATAACAGTATATCTTTACAAATAATATGTATCATTGTATTATATATTGTTATATTTTTAGATCACCTCAGCACAAAATGCTCATGGTGAGCTTTTGTGATCACCTTTTGTCCATCGTCCGTCGTGCGTCGTCTGTCAACATGTTCATTCAAACAACATCTCCTCCTTAACCGCTGTGCAGATTTTTACCAAACTTCACAGGAATGATCCTTGGGTGACCCTCTTTTAAAATTGTTCAAATTGTTTCGGTCCCCTGCATATGCAGGTCTCCAGAGATAAAAATAGATTTAAAAAGTAAAAACTTTAAAAATCTTCTCTGAAACTGCATGGCTGAGAGCTTTCATATTTTGTATTTGGCATCTTCTGGTGTTCCTGTACAAAGATTGTTAAAATGATGCCCCTGGGGTCGAAACTTGCCACGCCCCGGGGGTCACATGGTTTATATAGACTTATATAGCAAAATGACTTTAAAATCTTCTCTGAAACTGCAGTGCCCAGAGGTTTCATATTTGGTATGTAACATTGCATAGTGGCCCTCTACAAAGATTGTTAATAAATATGCCCCTTGGGTAAAAACTGGCCACGCCCCGGGGGTCACATGGTTTATATAGATCTAAATAGCAAAATTACTTCAAAAATCTTCTCCTCTGAAACTGCAAGGCCCAGTGGTATCATATTTGGTATGTGGCATCCTCTAATGGTCCTCTACAAGATTGTTCAAATGATGTCCCGGGGGTCAAAACTGGCCACGCCCCGGGATCACATTGTTTATATAGACTTAAATAACAAAATGACTTTGAAAATCTTCTCCTCTGAAACACTGAGGCCCAGTGGTTTTATATTTGGTATGTAACATTGTATAGTGGTCCTCTACAAAGATTGTTCAAATGATGACCCTGGTGTCAAAACTGGCCACGCCCAGTGGTCAATAGTTCATATAGTCTTAAATAACAAAGTGACTCCAAAAAATCTTCTCCTTAGAAACTGCAAGGCCCAGTGGTTTAGTATTTGGTACGTAACATTGTATTGTGGTCCTCTACAAAGATTGTTCACATTATGCTCCTGGGGTCAAAACTGGCCAGGCCCCTGTGGTCACATGGTTTATATAGACTTAAATAGCAAAATGACTTTTACAATCTTCTCTGAAACCACAATGTCCCAAGGTTTTATATTTTGTATTTAACATTTTAAAGTGATCCTCTACAAAGATTATTGAAATTATGCGACTGGGATCAAACCTGGTCATGCCCTGGGGGTCACGGTTTCTTTAGACTTATATTGCAAGTGGACTTTAAAAATCTTCTCCTCTGAAACTGCAAGGCCCAGGGGTTTCATATTTTGTATGTAACATTGTATGGTGGTCCTCTACAAAGATTGTTAAAATAATGCTCCTGGGGTAAAAAGTGGCCACACCCCAGGGGTCACATAATTAATATAGACTTAAATAGCAAAATGACTTAAAATCTTCTTCTCAGAAACTGCAAGGCCCAGAGGCTTTGTATTTGGTATGTTACATTGTATAGTGATCCTCTACACGGATTGTTCAAATGATGCCCCTGGGGTCAAAACTGGCCACGCCCTGGGGGTCACATGGTTTTTATAGACATATATATGGCAAGGGGACTTTAAAAATCTTCTCCGCTGAAACTGCAAGGCCCAAAGGTTTTGTATTTGGTATGTAACATTGTATAGTAGTCCTCTACAAAGAATGTTCAAATTATGTCCCTTGGGTAAAAAGATGCCACATCCCAGGGGTCACATGGTTTGTATAGACTTAAATGACAAAATGACTTTTAAAAGTTTCTTCTCTGAAACCTTAAGGCCCAGAGGTTTTGTAATTGGTATGTAACATCTTATATTGGTCTTCTACAAAGATTGTTCAAGTTATGCCACTGGGGTCAAACCTAGCCATGCCCCGGATCCACTTGGTTTGTATAGACTTATATGGAAAGTGGACTTTACAACTCTTCTCTGAAACTGCAAGGCCCAGAGGTTTCATATTTTGTATGTAACATTGTATAGTGGTCCTCTACAAATATTGTTCAAATTATGCCCCTGGGGTAGAAAGTGGCCATGCCCTTTGGGTCACATGGTTTATCTATAGACTATTAAAATCTTCTCCTGAAACTGCAAGGCCCAGAACTTTATACTCATGTAAGTGGTTTAGTGCCATTTGGCCCTCTCGTTATAAGCCGTTATGATGCCTTAAACTCAGGTGAGCAACCTAGGGCCATCGTAGCCCTCTTGTTTATATATGGCAATAATTAACTGCCATATCATATATATGTTAAAAACCCACACATTTTTTTTATCCTTATATAAACTATAGTGTTTTATTAATGTCTTCATTATGTTGGGTATACAATGTGTTAAAAGATGGGAAAATATGCTTAATGTATGTTATTTCACAAAATGGAGACTCCTAAATTCACATCTCTACATAGAAACCAGCAATCCAAAGATGATAAACAAATCACTACCGTTGGTATACCAATAAAACCGAAATGCAAATAGATAATTTTATTCAATGCCTATACTACTAATGCTTGGCTACTCATACCCAATTTCAGCTTGTTGTCACCAAACTTGGCTTTCATCGTCTCTGTAGAGGGGAAAGGGCTTCTTTGAAGGCTGAATAGGCCTTGAATATACTTACAAACAAAAAAATTGCAATAAAATGTTTTCCAAATGGCAAAATAGCATAAAGGCAATGAATTTTCCCATTCATGTCCTATGAATACCATAACCACTAAGTTCAAATTGGAATTCAAATTCGATAATAATGTTGTGAAAAGGATCCTGTATATCAATGAAAAACCTGTCTTTGAAAGCGATAGAAACAGATTATAAAGGACGATTGCTTTTCTATTAATATTTTAATGCACGTCTCCGAGGATAAATCTGTAATTTATGTGATGTTCTGGTGAAAAGATGCGGTGAAAAATAAATCTCGTCAACTGGCAAGATTGTTCGGGAAAGTTGGTCGATTCATGATCGCAGATGAATGTCGACACTGAATGGGTGTGATATGATACCAGAACAGTGGCTGAAAGAAGTTGGCGACCAAGTAGTTAAGGATTATATTCAAAATGAACAAAAATCTTCTTTATCAGGTGATTGTTTTTACTTTATAATAATTAACTTTTTGTTTTACTAGATAATATTATTGTTTTATTCACTTGTTTATACAATAAATTACTTTGTTGTTTTATTTATAATTGTTGTTTTTACTTATTGTTTTATTTCTAATTATTGTTGTTGTTGTTTTTTCTTCATATTAAATTTCTTTTGTGTTTTACTTTAATTGTACTGATTTAAATACATAACATTTGCATAGTTTTTCTTTAATGTAATATGATTGTTTAACATTACAATATCTTACTTTGTTGTATTGCTTTAATATACTTTTATTATAAAGCTTTACAATATTACATTGTTTTATTTTTATCAATTATAAGCTCACCTGAGCACAACGTGCTCATGGTGAGCTTTTAGGATCGCCTTTTGTCCATCGTGCGTCATCCGTCGTCCGTCGTGCGTCATGTGTCAACATTTTCATTCAAAGAACATCTGCTCCTAAACCACTGGGCAGATTTTCACCAAACTTCACATGAATGATCCTTGGTTGACCCTCTTTCAAAATTGTTCAAATCGTTCCGGTCCACTGCATATGTAGGTCACCAGAGCTAAAAATAGATTTAAAAACAGAAAATTTTAAAAATCTTCTTCTCTGAAACCGCAAGGCTTGGAGCTTTCATATTTGATATGTGACATTCTCTAGTGGTCCTCTACAAAGATTGTTCAAATGATGCCCCTGGGGTCAAAACTGGCTACGCCCCAGGGGTCACATGGTTTATATAGACTTGTATAGCAAAATGACTTTAAAAACCTTCTTCTCTGAAACTGCAAGGCCTAGAGGTTTCATATTTGGTATGTAACATTGTCTAGATTGTTCAAATGATGCCCCTGGGGTCAAAACTGGCCACACCCCGGGGGTCACATGGTTTGTATAGACTTGAATAGCAAAATGACTTTAAAAATCTCCTCCTCTGAAACCGCATTTGGTATGTAACATTGTATAGTGGTCCTCTACAAAGATTGTTCAAATGATGCCAGTGGGGTCAAAACTTGCCACACCCCAGGGACACATGTTTTATATAGACTTTAATAGCAAAATGACCTTGAAAATCTTTTCTTCTGAAACCGCAAGGCCCTGAGGTTTTTTGTTTAGTGGCTCTCTACAAAGATTGTTCAAATGATGCCCCTGGGGTCAGAACTGGCCACACCCTGGGGCTCATATGGTTTATATAGATTTAAATAGCAAAATGACTTTAAAGATCTTTTTATTTTTTTTAATGTTGGTATTGACACAATATATGGATATTGTATTTATTTGATATGTGAAATAAATATATTTAATAATTGTTTCACTTTAACATGAGGGGGGGGCGAACTTTGTCCCATCAGTCTGTCTGTCAGTCAATCGGTCGGTCTGTCCTGAAACTTGTTAGGACTTTCCAATGGATTTAAGGAGTTTTAAATTTCTTGGCACAAATGTTAACCTAGATGAGACGGTGTGTCTTGGGCAAGAACCTTATGGCTAATTTTGATAACTCTTGTTTGAAATTTGTCAAAATTATGGGCCTTCTACACTTCAAAATTTTACATTCTTGCGGTGTCAACTTTTGATTTCGGCTGTCTATTTTAAAAATGAATCTTCATACATAGATAACCTATAGCAGTACTTTACTTGGGATTGCATTTGGGGTGGATTGTGTGGGGCATGACATTGAATTTGCAAGGTATTGCATATGAGGTTGGTGTTGTCATGGTCAAGGTCACTTTTTTTTAAATCAGCAAAATGCTTTCCACTCAGTAAATGAGAATGAAATTAACTTTGTTTAATTGGCCCCCACTATCGAAACAGTTTGTTTTAGAAAAAGAGCCAGTAACTCTGACAAGTACAAGAAAAGTCGAGTGTGCTGTCCTCCGACAGGACTTGTTATAATGATTCTTATGATGATGATATGATTATAATGATAATTATAATGATTCTTATGATGATTCTTATGATGATGATGATAATTTTCATCATTATGATGATAATGATGATGATTATTAACCAAAGTTTCTTTTCTCATTTCAGATATGTCCCAAGTGAAGCATGTAATTGAACACCGGATAGCCTCCCCTAGCCGACAGTATAACTTGCCACCGATCAGACAGCCGCCAGCCAACCCGCCTCCAATCATCATTCCCCCACCCGCACCCCACATCATGCAGCAACCCGCCCCACAGTACATCCAGGTAGGGACCATTTGGGCTCTAAAATTTAAGTTGGGCTATGCAGGTTAAAGAACTGTTTGCATTAAAAATCCCATAGCGTACAGTCTAGTATACATTGTTTGTACTTGTCCTTTAAGTAGGCGAGGTTATAAATCCCATAGGTTACTGTCTAGTATACATTGTTTGTACTTGTCCTTAAAGTAGGCGAGGTTATAAATCCCATAGCGTACAGTCTAATATACATTGTTTGTACTTGTCCTTAAAGTAGGCGAGGTTATAAATCCCATAGCGTACTGTCTAGTATACATTGTTTGTACTTGACCTAAGTAGACATGCTTATAAATCCCATAGCATACCGTCTATGATACATTGCTATTATACATTGTTTGAACGTGACCTAAATAGACATTGTTATACATTGTTTGAACTTGATCTAAGTAGTCATAGCTTTAAATCCCATAGAGTACCATCTTTTATACATTGTTTGTAGACACGGTTATAAATCCCAGAGCATATCATCTATTATACATTGCTATTATACATTGTTTGAACGTGACCTAAATAGACATTGTTATACATTGTTTGAACTTGACCTAAGTAGTCATAGCTTTAAATCCCATAGAGTACCATCTTTTATACATTGTTTGTAGACACGGTTGTAAATCCCAGAGCATATCGTCTATTATACATTGTTTGTACTTGACCTAAGTAGACATGCTTATAAATCCCATAGCATACCGTCTATGATACATTGCTGTTATACATTGTTTGAACGTGACCTAAATAGACATTGTTATACATTGTTTGAACTTGACCTAAGTAGTCATAGCTTTAAATCCCATAGAGTACCATCTTTTATACATTGTTTGTAGACACGGTTATAAATCCCAGAGCATATCATCTATTATACATTGTTTGTACTTGACCTAAGTAGACATGGTTATAAATCCCAGAACGTATCGTCTATTATGCATTGTTTGTACTTTACTTAAGTAGACATGCTTATAAATCCCAGAGCATATCGTCTATTATACATTGTTTGTACTTGACCTAAGTAGACATGGTTATAAATCCCAGAATGTATCGTCTATTATACATTGTTTGTACTTGACCTAAGTAGACATGGTTATAAATCCCATAGCGTATCGTCTATTATACATTGTTTGTACTTGACCTAAGTAGACATGGTTATAAATCCCATAGCGTATCGTCTATTATACATTGTTTGTACTTGACCTAAGTAGACATGGTTATAAATCCCATAGCGTATCGTCTTTTATACATTGTTTGTACTTTACCTTAGTAGACATGGTTATAAATCCCAGAGCGTATCGTCTATTATACATTGTTTGTACTTGACCTAAGTAGACATGGTTATAAATCCCATAGCGTATCGTCTAGTAGACATTGTTTGTACTTGACCTAAGTAGACATGGTTATAAATCCCAAAGTGTATCATCTAGTAGACATTGTTTGTACTTGACCTTAGTAGACATGGTTATAAATCCCAGAAAGTATCGTCTATTATACATTGTTTAAACTTGACCTTAGTAGACTTGGTTATAATTCCCAGAGCGTATCGTCTATTATATATTGTTTGTACTTGACCTTAGTAGACATGGTTATAAATCCCAGAGTGTATCGTCTATTATACATTGTTTGTACTTGACCTAAGTAGACATGGTTATAAATCCCAGAGTGTATCGTCTATTATACATAGTATATACTTGACCTTAGTAGACATGGCTATAAATCCCAGAGCGTATCGTCTATTATACATTGTATATACTTGACCTAAGTAGACATGGTTATAAATCCCAGATCATTTCGGCTATTATACATTGTATATACTTGACCTAAGTAGACATGGTTATAAATCCCAGAACGTATCGTCTATTATACATAGTATATACTTGACCTTAATAGACATGGTTATAAATCCCAGAGCGTATCGTCTATTATACATTGTATATACTTGACCTAAGTAGACATGGTTATAAATCCCAGATCGTTTTGGCTATTATACATTGTATATACTTGACCTTAGTAGACATGGTTATAAATCCCAGAACGTATCGTCTATTATACATTGTATAAACTTGACCTTAGTAGACATGGTTATAAATCCCAGATCGTATCGGCTATTATACATTGTCTGTACTTGACCTTAGTAGACATGGTTATAAATCCCATAGTGTATCGTCTATTATACATTGTTTGTACTTGACCTTAGTAGACATGGTTATAAATCCCAGAACGTATTGTCTATTAAACATTGTTTGTACTTGACCTTAGTAGACATGGTTATAAATCCCATAGCGTATCATCTATTATACATTGTTTGTACTTGACCTTAGTAGACATGGCTATAAATCCCAGAGCGTATCGTCTATTATACATTGTATATACTTGACCTAAGTAGACATGGTTATAAATCCCAGATCATTTCGGCTATTATACATTGTATATACTTGACCTAAGTAGACATGGTTATAAATCCCAGAACGTATCGTCTATTATACATAGTATATACTTGACCTTAGTAGACATGGTTATAAATCCCAGAGCGTATCGTCTATTATATATTGTATATACTTGACCTAAGTAGACATGGTTATAAATCCCAGATCGTTTTGGCTATTATACATTGTATATACTTGACCTTAGTAGACATGGTTATAAATCCCAGAACGTATCGTCTATTATACATTGTATATACTTGACCTTAGTAAACATGGTTATAAATCCCAGATCGTATCGGCTATTATACATTGTCTATACTTGACCTTAGTAGACATGGTTATAAATCCCATAGTGTATCGTCTATTATACATTGTTTGTACTTGACCTTAGTAGACATGGTTATAAATCCCAGAACGTATTGTCTATTAAACATTGTTTGTACTTGACCTTAGTAGACATGGTTATAAATCCCATAGCGTATCATCTATTATACATTGTTTGTACTTGACCTAAGTAGACATGGTTATAAATCCCAGATCATTTCGGCTATTATACATTGTATATACTTGACCTAAGTAGACATGGTTATAAATCCCAGAGCGTATCGTCTATTATACATAGTATATACTTGACCTTAGTAGAAATGGTTATAAATCCCAGAGCGTATCGTCTATTATACATTGTATATACTTGACCTAAGTAGACATGGTTATAAATCCCAGATCGTTTTGGCTATTATACATTGTATATACTTGACCTTAGTAGACATGGTGATAAATCCCAGAGCGTATCGTCTATTATACATTGTATATACTTGACCTTAGTAGACATGGTTATAAATCCCAGATCGTATCGGCTATTATACATTGTATACTTGACCTTAGTAGACATGGTTATAAATCCCATAGTGTATCGTCTATTATACATTGTTTGTACTTGACCTTAGTAGACATGGTTATAAATCCCAGAACGTATTGTCTATTAAACATTGTTTGTACTTGACCTTAGTAGACATGGTTATAAATCCCATAGCGTATCATCTATTATACATTTTTTGTACTTGACCTAAGTAGACATGGTTATAAATCCCAAACGTATCGTCTATTATACATTGTATATACATGACCTTAGTAGACATGGTTATAAATCCCAGAACATATCGTCTATTATATATTGTATGTACATGACCTTAGTCCTCGTGGTTATAAATCCCAGTTTGTACTTGACCTAAGTAGACATAGTTATAAATCCCATAGCGTACAGTCTATTATACATTTTTTGTACTTTTGCCCGTTGCAGGCCCCTCCCCAGCACATCATCCAGCAGGTCCCCAGCCCCGTGATACATTGTTTGTACTTGTGCCCGTTGCAGGCCCCTCCCCAGCACATTATCCAGCAGGTCCCCAGCCCCGTGATACATTGTTTGTACTTGTGCCCGTTGCAGGCCCCTCCCCAGCACATTATCCAGCAGGTCCCCAGCCCGTGATACATTGTTTGTACTTGTGCCCGTTCCAGGCCCCTCCCCAGCACATTATCCAGCAGGTCCCCAGCCCCGTGATACATTGTTTGTACTTGTGCCCATTGCAGGCCCCTCCCCAGCACATTATCCAGCAGATCCCCAGCCCCGTGATACAACATCTGGGACCCGAGCCACACAAAGGCATGTTCAACAAAGCAGGTAGGTTACAGGCATTTAAGATCCTTCAGTGAAGATGTTCCTGGTTCCCTGTTCGTTTTAACATTCTTGACAAAGAATTCATTGATTAATAGATAATTAAATTTTTAGACTCATCTTTAAAAATGATATTTTCTGAGCTTATCATAACGCTTTTTAATTTGATATTTAATAGTGGTCATATGATTTTAGTGGTCATTTGGTGAATTGAAGATTGTTCAAGATGTAAATTTTTCAATTTTGTCGTAACTGGCCTTGATATAATAGTGCACCTTAAAATCAAAGGTGTTTATATGTATGTGATAATCACGCAGGTTACATGGATACGCTGCTAATTCAGAATGCCCAGTTACAGCAGTTATTGCTACACCAACAACTCTCGATGACTAGAGCAAATACTATGGTGAATAACGATGCACTGGGGAACTTTTAGTATGGTTAACTGTGTGGGTGAAAGGAGTTCAAATATTTGACTGTTACAACAACTTCTGATCTGTATAGCAGATGATATGTACCTGTCAATATTTACCCCACGCGTGGGGGAGTGGCGGGCATATATGGGACTTTAGACTAAAAGCAATTCCCGAAAAGCGAGAGTTTGACACCCCAAATGATTACAGGTACAGGGGAAATAGAGTTTGGTCGGAATTTAGATTCCGGGCCATTTGATGCACCAATAGCATCTCCCACTGAGGGGATTTAGACCCCTAAAAATAAAATTAGTCAAATTCCCCTGGGTCGACCGCTCTCCCCTGGGGGAAAATATTGATAGGTGCATTATGCTGAATAAAATTGATGCATGGCAGAATTATCTGTTTGGTGTATTATATGGGTGAAATTAGTTATATCTGACTGAATATATAGGGAATACTAGGTTAATATTAAGTAAATAAAATTATCTTTAGTCAACAACTACCTAGTATTTTATTTATCGCATCATTTTTTTGTATTTAGAAAATGTACAAAAGAAAAATACTAAATAACACAAAAACAAAAATGATGTTTAAAAATTCTGCAAAATTACAACATTATTCTGTGCGTGTTGCTTTATAATAAAAGTCACAGTGCAGAAATATAGTTAAGTTTATCCCGTGGGGTGTTAATTTTGTCGATGGGTGAAATTTTAGTATGTTTGTAAAGTTCAATGTGCACAGAAGGTTAATAAAACAAAATCCCAAACATTGGACTGGTTTTACCCATAGTCTATTTCATTCCCTTTTGGGATGATTATTGTCATCTAGTTTGGGATGGAGTGAGTTTGGTAGAAGGTAATGAGTTTTGGTGAAAGCTTGCAAACTGAACAAATAGCCTTTGAAAATTAACATTGCAATACCTATATAACACATTGGTTTGGGTGGACAGTCTTTCTATGTTTGCTGTCTTTTTGGTAGTTCAAGTAATAATAATTAATTATAATGGTGTTTTATTTTTGTTTGGTTTGATAAGTATTATAGATTGGATTTTCTTTACCCTAACATCAGCAGGTCTCGAACACAAAACTAGATTTGTATTGACAAAGAATGGGCAATGTATTGTCTTGCAGAACAAATAGACTCACTGATGCTTCAGAATGCTCAACTACATCAACTAGTTCTTCAAAGACTAGTACTTGACTATCTGCCTGTCAAGTGTCCAACGTGTGATTGCCAAAGAAACAGGGTGCTGACTGGTTTATCACATTTTATCCCAGAATGCTGCTAATTCTAGCATTGTGTTGTATATTTTTGGTGTTTGGGGCGTTTCTGTTTATGTACTCTATAGGAAAGAGGCTAGAATCAGGAGCTGCTGTCTAAGCGCTAGTAATTGTTTGATATGCATTTCTTCTTACTGTTTCTATCTAGCCATCTATTGCCATCAGTACTTACAGGAAATGGCCAGAGGGCTAGACTATGGTGCTGCTAGTAAAGTGCTAGTGATTCTATCTCGCCATCTATTGCCATCAGTACTTACAGGAAATGGCAGAGGGCTAGAGTATGGTGCTGCTAGTAAAGTGCTAGTGGTTCTATCTAGCCATCTATTGTCATCAGTACTTAAAGGAAATGGCCAGACGGTTAGAGTATGGTGCTGTAGGTAAAGTGCTATTGGTTCTTTAATATGCATTTGCCATGTTTCTATCTAGCTATCTATTGTTGTCAGTATTGTAGGGAAATGGCAGAAGGCTAGAATATGGTGCTGCTAGTAAACTGCTATCTTTGATGTGCACTATTTTCTTGTTATCATACTGGTGTTTGTCTTTCATCCCCAGTACTCCATGTAAAAGTCTTCCATCCCCAGTACTCCATGTAAGAGTCTTTCATCCCCAGTACTCCATGTTAAAGTCTTTCATCCCCAGTACTCCATGTAAAAGTCTTCTATCCCCAGTACTCCATGTAAAAGTCTTCCATCCCCAGTACTCCATGTAAAAGTCTTCCATCCCCAGTACTCCATGTAAAAGTCTTCCATCCCTGGTACTCCATGTAAAAGTCTTCCATCCCCAGTACTCCATGTAAAAGTCTTCCATTCCCAGTACTCCATGTAAAAGTCTTCCATCCCCAGTACTCCATGTAAAAGTCTTCCATCCCAAGTACTCCATGTAAAAGTCTTCCATTCCCAGTACTCCATGTAAAAGTCTTCCATCCCCAGTACTCCATGTAAAAGTCTTCCATCCCCAGTACTCCATGTAAAAGTCTTCCATCCCAAGTACTCCATGTAAAAGTCTTCCATTCCCAGTACTCCATGTAAAAGTCTTCCATCCCCAGTACTCCATGTAAAAGTCTTCCATCCCAAGTACTCCATGTAAAAGTCTTCCATTCCCAGTACTCCATGTAAAAGTCTTCCATCCCCAGTACTCCATGTAAAAGTCTTCCATCCCCAGTACTCCATGTAAAAGTCTTTCATCCCCAGTACTCCATGTAAAAGTCTTCCATCCCAAGTACTCCATGTAAAAGTCTTCCATCCCCAGTACTCCATGTAAAAGTCTTCCATCCCAAGTACTCCATGTAAAAGTCTTCCATCCCCAGTACTCTATGTAAAAGACAGAGGACTACAATCAGGAGCTCAGCTAAACATATCTCTAGTGTTTCTTTTATATGTTGGTTACTAGTTGTCAGTGCAGCTAAACGCATCTCTAGTGTTTCTTTTATATGTTGGTTACTAGTTGTCAATGCAGCTAAACGCATCTCTAGTGTTTCTTTTATATGTTGGTTACTAGTTGTCAGTGCAGCTAAATGCATCTCTAGTGTTTCTTTTATATACTGGTTACTAGTTGTCAATGCAGCTAAACGCATCTCTAGTGTTTCTTTTATATATTGGTTACTAGTTGTCAATGCAGCTAAATGCATCTCTAGTGTTTCTTTTATATGTTGGTTACTAGTTGTCAATGCAGCTAAACGCATCTCTAGTGTCTCTTTTATATATTGGTTACTAGTTGTCAGTGCAGCTAAATGCATCTCTAGTGTTTCTTTTATATATTGGTTACTAGTTGTCAATGCAGCTAAACGCATCTCTAGTGTTTCTTTTATATATTGGTTACTAGTTGTCAATGCAGCTAAACGCATCTCTAGTGTTTCTTTTATATATTGGTTACTAGTTGTCAATGCAGCTAAACGCATCTCTAGTGTTTCTTTTATATGTTGGTTACTAGTTGTCAATGCAGCTAAATGCATCTCTAGTGTTTCTTTTATATGTTGGTTACTAGTTGTCAATGCAGCTAAACGCATCTCTAGTGTTTCTTTTATATGTTGGTTACTAGTTGTCAATGCAGCTAAACGCATCTCTAGTGTTTCTTTTATATGTTGGTTACTAGTTGTCAATGCAGCTAAACGCATCTCTAGTGTTTCTTTTATATGTTGGTTACTAGTTGTCAATGCAGCTAAACGCATCTCTAGTGTTTCTTTTATATGTTGGTTACTAGTTGTCAATGCAGCTAAACGCATCTCTAGTGTTTCTTTTATATGTTGGTTACTAGTTGTCAATGCAGCTAAACGCATCTCTAGTGTTTCTTTTATATGTTGGTTACTAGTTGTCAATGCAGCTAAACGCATCTCTAGTGTTTCTTTTATATATTGGTTACTAGTTGTCAGTGCAGCTAAATGCATCTCTAGTGTTTCTTTTATATGTTGGTTACTAGTTGTCAATGCAGCTAAACGCATCTCTAGTGTTTCTTTTATATATTGGTTACTAGTTGTCAATGCAGCTAAACGCATCTCTAGTGTTTCTTTTATATATTGGTTACTAGTTGTCAATGCAGCTAAACGCATCTCTAGTGTTTCTTTTATATATTGGTTACTAGTTGTCAATGCAGCTAAACGCATCTCTAGTGTTTCTTTTATATGTTGGTTACTAGTTGTCAATGCAGCTAAATGCATCTCTAGTGTTTCTTTTATATGTTGGTTACTAGTTGTCAATGCAGCTAAACGCATCTCTAGTGTTTCTTTTATATGTTGGTTACTAGTTGTCAATGCAGCTAAACGCATCTCTAGTGTTTCTTTTATATGTTGGTTACTAGTTGTCAATGCAGCTAAACGCATCTCTAGTGTTTCTTTTATATGTTGGTTACTAGTTGTCAATGCAGCTAAACGCATCTCTAGTGTTTCTTTTATATGTTGGTTACTAGTTGTCAATGCAGCTAAATGCATCTCTAGTGTTTCTTTTATATATTGGTTACTAGTTGTCAATGCAGCTAAACGCATCTCTAGTGTTTCTTTTATATGTTGGTTACTAGTTGTCAATGCAGCTAAACGCATCTCTAGTGTTTCTTTTATATATTGGTTACTAGTTGTCAATGCAGCTAAACGCATCTCTAGTGTTTCTTTTATATATTGGTTACTAGTTGTCAATGCAGCTAAACGCATCTCTAGTGTTTCTTTTATATGTTGGTTACTAGTTGTCAGTGCAGCTAAACGCATCTCTAGTGTTTCTTTTATATATTGGTTACTAGTTGTCAATGCAGCTAAATGCATCTCTAGTGTTTCTTTTATATATTGGTTACTAGTTGTCAATGCAGCTAAATGCATCTCTAGTGTTTCTTTTATATATTGGTTACTAGTTGTCAGTGTTTTTATGTGTGTATTAAAGAGAAAAGAAGCAGCTTGTTTTAATTGTTGCTAGTATTGCGTTAGATATTTTAATGTTGTTCGTGATGCTATTTAGAGTGTCTACATGAAAGAGAAGGCCCCACATTTCAGAGCAGTGTATACTTCCATAGATGAACTCCTGTTACAGACAGATATGTTTCTAAGAGAAGGCCCCACATTTCAGGGCAGTGTATACTTCCATAGATGAACTCCTGTTACAGACAGATATTGTTCTAAGAGAAGGCCTCACATTTAAAGGCAGTGTAAACTTCAATAGATGAACTCCTGTTACAGATGGATATGCTTCAGAATTTCATAAAGTAGTCACAATGCTATCTAGAAATCTAGACCCTATGCCATGTTTTTCATTATTGCAGACCATTGTATATCTACCAAATTAAAACATCTTTTAGAAAACAAAATTGCCATACTATATCATCATATGCATGTTAACCGCGCAGATTTCGGTGAGATGATGATGATGCAGAACGCTCAAATGCATCAAATGGTGATGCAGAAGTTGATGTTGGGGAATCTAAGCGAACGTCACTCACATGGCGACTGCCACGACTGCCACTCGGGATGTTGCTCAAACCACGGCGTATACCATGGCGGTCATGGCCACGGGTGCTACGACTGCCTGGCTGTATGACGCCATTACGTAGTTTTGTGTAGCATGTTGTGTTGTGCTTTTACACATAATAATTATATTATTTATGTATTAATATCCTTGTGTATCACAAATTCGAAGCTACCTAAATTCAAGCTTTGTTGTTGTGTAATGTAAAATTGATAATAATTTGAACATTGAACATTTAGATTTGAATTTGTTTATGGACGATTAATATCAATTTGAAATCTCTGATGATTTAGTATATAGTGATAAAAACAAGATATTTTGAGATTAAGGTTACACTGCATTTGGGGTTGCATCAGGATATAGTTGTTAAGAAAAGAAAGATCTAGAACGAGTAATAGGTAATTGTGTGCTGTGCTCAAAAGGCATGTGGAAGAAACAACAAACAAGTTATTAGGCCGCAACTAATTATTAAGTAATCTCCCTTTATCATAAGAAAATATGTTTTCATGCAATGGAATTGTAGAATTTTAAGAAAGGTTCCTATAAATATCGTATGTGTATTTCTGGAGAATCTGTGCAAATTACTTATGATTTTGAAGAATCGTGTTCAAACTAACATTGTGTACCAACAAGGAATTTGACTATACAGGATCCAGGTTGAAACATCTTCCTATTTGTTTCTAGATCTTTTTGTTTTAGTTAATTGCAATATAACTGTGTAGTCAGTTATTTGATAACCTTACCATCTTTGGGTGAATATCTGTTGCAGTTCTTTTAATGAGAAACAATCCGTACAGACATTTACCACTATTTACTGTGTTGACTATTGAATCTTTAATGATAGAGTTTAGCATGTGCTTAAAAAACAGCAGAAAAAAGAAACACAACTTACCAATGTTATGCTTCACAAATGGAACCCAAAGCTTAGCTAAACATTGTCAGGCATAGCATGGTTTTGTACACTAAAGCATATTTTAGTGTTCTTCTTTATTACATATTTAGTTACGGTATTACATATTTAGTTATTTATACCATGTGCGTAGCACTGTTTCACAGTTTGGACCTGCTTAATGGTGTTGTTTTTGTAAGGTTTCTATGCCTGTTTACACACATTTGTATAATTGTCAGAGCATTAGCAAGAACTCTGCATGACCAGAAAGAATTATTTTTTTTGTAGTGCAAATCAGTAAAATGCAATATTTTTTCTTGTTGGCTGAAAATACTGCTTTTTGGTGATCATTGAATACATATTTTGGTGTTGGAAGGTAATGGAAGGACATTTTGAGGAAAATTTGTTTGAATTTTAGTGGAAATTACTACCAGGTAATGGTTGTGTTATAGGCGTAATGAATTTTATTGGTTCCGAAGAATGATTCGATTCTTGATGGTCATGCAAGGTTGCACACACTTTTCAGAACTGGGCGATATGATGATGATGCAGAACGCCCAACTGCACCAGTTAGTCATGCAGAAAATGATGTTGAATGACCTTGGCGGAGGTCAAGGTCACAGGGGTCATTCAGGGGGTCAAGGTCATTGCCGGGGTCATTCGTCCTGCTCAGGCCATCACCATGGCAACTCTTGCAGTTGTGCCTCCTGCATTCCAGTAGGTGTAGAGTGCTTTAGAAAGTCAATACTGCACATGCTGAGTGAGATACAGTTTGGCTCAAGTGAAACAAAGATATTTATTGATTTGCCGAGTCAGAGGCCAGTTGTTGCAGAGTAGATTAATGCAGAGTAGATCAGTGTATTGCACAAAATATGGTGGAGTTATTATCCTGGTTCACTTGGCATCAGTTGTACACAGACTCGGAGTGACTACGCTTGATTTCATGGAGGGCATCAGCTACCACTCCGTGTGTAACTGCGTGAGGCAATCTCATTAAAATCAAATCCTATTGTTGTTAGGATCTGAAGACATCATAGAACAGGTCACGTTCAAATGACCTTCAGAACAATACAATATCAACCCTGCTGCGCCCGATGAAATTGCTTGTTAAACGGCAATGTTTGGCCAGGGTTTTTTAAAAGTGGTGCATTGATATAGTGGTATCTTAGGCGAGTAAACATCCAAAGTTCACGTTAATTTCGTGCATAGTATGTGTGGTTTATATTTGAAGTTATACCACAACATTTTGAAGGAAACATTTTGATTGGTTCCTGAAAAGTTCATCTGAACGTGACCCCTAATGCGAAGTCATCAGATCCAGTCAGCGGATAAAATACTAGCATCAGACTGAAGATGATTTTAATGAGATTGCTGCGTGAGGGTACATGGAATAAACATCGATAATTCTGACTCTCAGGTGGTGAGTTTAATATTCACTTCAGCTGTTCTGTAGAAGGTTTAAGAAACCAAATAACCTGCTTTCACAGTGTGATAGAAAGTTTAGAAGGCATATAGCATGCACCCAGAGTGAGAAAGAAAGCTTTAGAAAGCAAATAGCATTATTTGCTGAATGAGATTTAAAGCGATTTTCTAATCATGACCCAAAATAAAATATTGTTTGTTTCTCCTCCCCCTACCTATACCAATAAAAATCACCCCAACACAAACTATTTTATTTAACAAGGTAAAAAGTTGTTTCTTTCTTGCATCAACTATTTTGAGTATGAATCCTTAAGAATTTATCATAGGTATGAGTTTTTCTTTTTCAGACTGAGGACTATACTTAAATGTACACAAAATGGTGTTTTTTTTCCTTTTGTCCAAATAATCATGTGTGATTATGTGAAGTTTTTTTTTCCTTATTACTATACACCCTTTATGAGGGGAAACAAACAATATTTTATTTATGGCCCAGTGTTGTTGTTTTGTACCAGTTCTTTCATTGCAGTTCTATGTCGAGAAGCTTGTACATATTCAATCAGTTTGCACTGTTCACCGTCATTAATGTTGTTTTTATATACAATTGCACTTTAATATAGTAAAAAATATAGTTGTTTTTATATCCATATAGTTGTGTATTATTATTTCAGCTGAGTAACAACTTCGTTTAAGCTATAATAATCTATAACGGGAAACATTCCTAATCTTTCTTTATATAAATATGGCGGTAAAATGCATACTTGTGTACTTTTAGATTTTGTTTTCTTGTTTGCTGATCAATGCTTGTGAAAAAGTATCGGTATGCATTTCTTTGTTCATATTGTCTGACTATCTATAGAGACATTAAGTCATATAACATTACTGTTAAAAGTATGTCAGATATTGATGTGATATAACAGAGAATTAACATTATGTCTGCATTATAAAAAGTGTATCACAATTTCCTTTCTTAAATGACTTGTTTCTATAACATATGCTCAAGGGTAATTACAAACGTTTGTAATTTACAGTTGTACACATAATATTGAATATGGTCACATTCAGTTTATAATGTCTGTATTTAAGAAATTCAACATGTTCTTTTAACCAATTAATGAATATTTAGTACATTAAATATTTAACCAGTTAATTATTAAAAAAAGCAAGGTGATGTACTCACATGTACTCACATATTTTGATTTCTCTGGTTATGCAAGTTACCGTCCCTTAGTCTATTTCCTGAATCAAAATTGCTAAATTCAAATATAACTTTTTACTTAATGTTTTATAAATTTAGCCATCTAATTCAAATTTTGAAACAATCCTATTTTTACCTGGTTTAATACTTGGTTGTCTCCCCTAGGTGCCAAGAGTTGCGGCCCCTGCCGGTAATGTCCACCACCACCACTACACTTCACCCCCGCCCAGTCAACCAGCTGTACACCACTACACCACTCTACCTGCTATGGACATGTAAGACACATGATCATTGTTTGTTTGTTTTTTACATCTTTAGGCATTTAAATTATTTAAGTACTGGTAGTTTTTATTATATTAACATTTAAAAAAAAGCCTTTTTAATAAAAAAAAATGTCTGAGTATGAGTCTCAGCATTTTTTGTGGCATGTTTTTGTTATCTTTTAAACCCAATCAAGCTAAAATGAAAAATGTTTAACAGTCAGTGAAAATGTATCTCTCAATATTTGTTTCAATACCAATGTTATTTTGTTTGAGCATAAAATATTTGGCATAATTTTTCTGTAAGTTTTGTTTATTTTCAAAACGTTGTTCTTACAAAAGAAATAAAAAACAAACATTTTTCAGTATTTCTTGGAAAATTTAGGACATTTCTAAGAATTCATTCCCTTTTGTTTGTCAGCATGAGTAACTTCCCTTAGATGAACAAACATGGCATAATGATAACTATCCTTTAGCATAAAGATTGATTGTCCTCTTCCATAATGATTGATTTCCTTTTGCACAATGATTGATCGACCTTATATATAATGATTGATTGTCCTTTTGCACAATGATTGATTGACCGTATGTATAATGATTGATTGTCCTTTTTAGTTAATGATTTATTGACCTTTTGCATAGTGATTGATTGACCTTTTGTATAATGATTGATTGTCCTTTGACATAATGATTGATTGACCTTAAGCACAATAATTCATTATCCTTTTGCATAATGATTGACTGATCATTTGCAAAATGATTGATTGACCTTTTGCATAATGATTGATTGTCCTGTTGCATAATGATTGATTGGTCTTTTGCGAAATGATTGATATACCTTTTTGCATAATGATTTATTGACCTTTTGCATAATGATTGATTATCCTTTTGCATAATGATTGATTGACCTTTTGCATAATGGTTGATTGGCCTTTTGCATAATGAATGATTGGTCTTTTGCATAGTATTTGGAGACCTTTTGCATAATGATTGATTGTCATTTTGAATAATGATTGATTCGTCTTTTGCCTAACAATTGATAGACTTTTTTGCATAATTATTGATGAACGTTTTGCATAATAATTGATTGACCTTTTGCATGATGATTGATTGTCCTTTTGTATGATAATTGATTGACCTTTTTTCATATTGATTGATTGTCCTTTTGCATAATGACTGATTGACACTTTGCATAATGATTGATTGACCTTTTGCATTTTTGTTTCGTTTCAGACGAGGTGGTTACCCGCTAAGGGGTGAGTGGCTGGGTGGTTACCTCCCGGTTGACCCTTACTCTTATTATGCATATTACGAATGAAAATGGCAACTCCCATCATGCATCAGAACTCTGTGTTTCCTGGTAGAGTATACCCAGCCGGGAACCGGCCGGAATTACCTCCCTTGAAATTATGTTCTTAGAGTTAGAGTGCTCTCCCTTGGGGTGAGAAAGGAAAATTTAGAAGGGTTGTTCAATAAATTTGTGGAGAGTGTCATTTTATCTTAAATGCATGATTTATTCTTTTTATTGTAAGACATTAACAAATGTCTACATAATTTATTGAACATCCAATTTGAAATTGGATCACATTTTCATCAGTATTAAAAACAAAAGAAGTTTCCTTTCTTATCACAATGGAAAATGTGTTAACATCCAGTTAACCAATTTGAGCAGCTTGCATTACTTATAAATGGCCACATGAGGTGTAACACTTCTATTTGCTTAAATTGGGGTCTTTGTTTACAACCAAACAGCTTCAATACCGTAAACATTACCAGCTTCTAACCCCTCTTGTGTCACAGTTTTGCCAAACAACCCTCACATGCAGTTGTGAAGATAATCCTAACTAATATTAACACAGCCAGTAAATTCAAAGACTAATAAGCAGAATTCTGTTGAGTAGTGCCTGATTTAGTAGCAGTATTTATGCGATCCGTGAAAAAAATGTCCTTTAAGTACATGTAATTTGAATGATGCTATAATGACCTTCTGGGATACTTTGTCCACGTATAAATACTGGGGTTCATGAATCTGAAATATTCCTTGCATCACTTTATAGCTTGGAATTAACCCATGTGATTTGGGCCCAAATATCTGTAAAAACTGGAAAAAGGCCTAAAAAGCGCAGAAAATCTCCAACAATGAACGGAAACGTTTATTTTTCTTGTCAATGACTTGGGTAAGAAACTGGATATCTCCTTTTTTCATATTCGTTATTCTTAGGTCTATCACTGTTATTGAGAGAGGGGGTGAGATGACAAACTTCATTGCGAGCATATCGTTCATTGAAAGCCAGCACAAATGCTGATAACACCTTCTGGCTTTCAAGGTACAAATCCTAAAAGGGTTACAGCTTCATCCCAGCTGTTCATGACAAGTCTTTTGGTCGGACTCATCGCCATGCAGCCCTTTTATATAAGAAACTTGCATTTTGTTACCAAGATCTGTATGTACCTAGGAAATAGACTGTGATGTAACTATAAACTCAGGTTTTGAAGTATATCATACTCACCTTGATTGTTTCATTAAGAACATACACTGGGAACAAATCTTTTAGCAGCATTAGCTATGACATTTAGCTCTTACTGCATGGTACTTGTTCTTTTTTTTTTGGTAGGATTTGCCATTCAACATTTGTTTCTATGTACACACACATATATATATCTGTACAGTATATTCTGCTTTCGAATACCACCCAAAGTTTAACGTTCATTGATGAGCTTGTATGCTTTTAGAACAGTATACTAACATTTACAATTATATATTTGTGTCTTAACATAAAATATTTGTCCTATACTGATACTCTTACCTAGCCTTAGCTTACAGTTATTCGATGTTGGTCACATGTTTGTGTGATATGATAGGTTTTCTTGCCTTTCTATAGATATTTTAAACATATTCTTTTGTCAATAACAAAAATACAGTTCAACTTATTATCTTGAAGTCGCCCAGTATTTGAAATTACTCTGACATGTCCGAAGTTAGACATATCCAAATGCATCCTATTATATATGTATATGGCTCTAGGGACTGGTACTGAAAAATTCGAGCTTAAAATTCAAGACAGCAATTGTTATTTTATATAAAATAAGAAGGCAAAAATTCAGGAATTATTTTCCACTTCGACATGTGCGGAAATTCAACTTAAGTGAGTTCAAGATAATGAAGTGCAGCAATGTCTCCAATGAAGTGTAGTAATTGAGGATTCTGGGTGGTCTCATTTATTGGCCATTTTGAATGTGTAAATGTGTACAAAACTGGTGTGTATTCAATGTTATGAGGTTCTCCGCCACTGAAGCAGGTTTATGTGTGTACCTGGGGTATAACCACTGCCTAATTAACTTTTAGAGAGACATTAAAAGTGGGAACAAATTTTAATATGAAATATCTGTAATTTTGGTGTCAGCTTGTGCTGTGAGGGTGGGGTGGGGGAGGGGGGGGTAGAGAAACCAGAGTGCCTGGAGGACACCCACCTGTCCAGTATGGCGACCACCAACCATATGCACTTGCCTCGGGACCTTAAAGAACCCCGATTGCTGCAGTGAGAAGCGAGTGTGCCAACCACTGCGCTAGCTAGACAGACGCAACATCAGGGGAACAACATGGGTCTTATTCTATGTGTCATAATGCTGGTTAATGGTTGAAATAAATTTGTTTGTTCATTAATCCAAAACAAAATGGGTAGTTGCAGACAGAGACATGAATGGTGGTTGACCCCTCTGATGCTAGCAGTTGCTATTTTTCATCGGAGCTTTAAAAAAAAAATCTGCTGTTTTTGACCATTGTATGGTTTGTTTATGTCGCAGCTGCTATTGGCTATTTGACAGATTTTAAAAATGAAGTGCATCTTGCAAACACTTCATGGAATATTCCTTTGTTTATGAGAACTTACTTATATTGTGCTCGAAAAAGAGAAACTTGCAGGTACATGTTTCGAACATTATCAGTTGATAATAGTTAGGTGTAGATGGAGAATTTAGTGTGACGTGGAGATTAATTTACGTAGGAAAATATTTCATTTTTTATGAGAACTTATTCACTTATATATGTATATGAAGCTGCATCAAAGAAGACACATATTACAAGTACATGTTTTAAGGTGTTCAATAATTGATCACCTTTAAAAGGCATGAATGGTGAATTTAGCATACGTCACATTATTTATTTAAAAAAGAAGACAGAATTTGCAAGTACATGTTTTAAGATGTTTGATTGATCATCAAGGTGTGGATGTTGGGTTTGGCATACGTCACATAGTTAATTGATTTGGTGTGGAGATTAATTTTGAACGTCATTGAAAGCGTTATTGGTTATTTAAATTCCGAAGCATCATTAAATAAAGTTTCAATTGGTTTGTACTTTGCTTTTCAAATAATGGATTGATCCTTATGCACTTTACTTTGGCTTCAGTGCTTACATTTTATGATGTTGAAGATGAAAAAGATTGTATTGATGTTTGTGTCATCACCATAGATCACTAAATATGTGGGTGTGATCTTTTTGGTGTATTTGTGGGTGCATCTGACGGTATACGTATGAAGGCATTTTTATGACGAAAAGTTATGTTCGAAAAACTTTTATTTCTTACCAGTATCACCTTGGTTTTAAGATGTTTGATTGATCATCAAGGTGTGGATGTTGGGTTTGGCATACGTCACATAGTTAATTGATTTGGTGTGGAGATTAATTTTGAACGTCATTGAAAGCGTTATTGGTTATTTAAATTCCGAAGCATCATTAAATAAAGTTTCAATTGGTTTGTACTTTGCTTTTCAAATAATGGATTGATCCTTATGCACTTTACTTTGGCTTCAGTGCTTACATTTTATGATGTTGAAGATGAAAAAGATTGTATTGATGTTTGTGTCATCACCATAGATCACTAAATATGTGGGTGTGATCTTTTTGGTGTATTTGTGGGTGCATCTGACGGTATACGTATGAAGGCATTTTTATGACGAAAAGTTATGTTCGAAAAACTTTTATTTCTTACCAGTATCACCTTGACACTAACATTAAAAGTTGTTTGTCTCCAAATATATTTATTTGAAAATTGTCCACTTTGAGAGATATCGGTATGTACTTTCACAGAATTGAGTGTGTTTCCGTCAGAAAGAATTCATGTTACAATTGGCAATATTCACAGAAACATTAATTTTGGTCATTGTCAAATGTCCCATTAGAAATTTTATAAGAATTATTGTCTGAGTTTGTTTTATAGAAAATTAAATGTATTATTTGTAACCCATTGCTATGCAAAGCATAATTTGAACATTGTCCTATTTGACTAAACTGTGACTTTGAATAGTTGCCAGCTTTCTTGCAAGAGTGATTAATAATTGCCTGTTGTAACATCGTGATAAATTACCAATTTGATGAGTTGCGACTGTAAGCTAAACATCAATTTAAGTCGTTTAAGTTTTCTGTTAGTTTGATTGTGTTGCTTAGCAACATGTAGCCCAATGCTTATGTATCCTAGCAACTAACCAGAGCTTCCCTTCTCGAATAAGTGTATTTAATACACATTTAACGCGTATTAAAAGCCACGTTATTGGCTCCGTATTTTTCCTGTGTTTAATACGCATTTAATACACTTGAAAATGCAGAAAAAATACACTTATTACAGAAACAAGTGTTGTTGTTTTTTTTGCATTTTTCCAGCATTAACACACTAAAGTGCATTTAAAGTGTATTTTTCTTCTTGACAAGATATCGTCCGAAACTATTTAAAGTGCATTATAAGTGCATTTTCTAGTGCATTAATACACTTTGTTGTAAAAACAACAGAAAAAAAATTCACTGAGTGTACTAAAAGTGTATTTAATACAAATTTATTGTAGACAAAATATGGTGCCAATACCGCGTTAAATGCGTATTAAATACACTTATTCGAGAGGAGTTCCCAGAACTAACCTCTGATGTATTAACAACATTTTTTGTAACAATAACTTTATTCTTTCAAAGGAATTTCCTTTACAACATAGAATTTGTCTTGCTTTTATCACATACTTTATTTTACATTTGGTTTTATATGTTTATTACTTACTAACATTAGAGTAATAGTAGTCATAATCAAGTATTTTTGTACATTGTATACAATATAACATGAACTAATGTATTTATTTAATTATACTGATACAACTTTATGATTTATTATACTATTAATAAAATAAGTGATTAATAATATGCATAATTTATAATATAAATTTCTATTTTAATATGATTTTTGTGGATGTGTATTAATAGTAACTTATTTATAACAATTTGTAATTTAACTATACATACAGAACATTATCTTTTAAAGTCTTTAAGAAACCCATTTCAGTGTTTTTATTTACTTGTATTGCAACAACAAATTATGTTAATATTATGCAATATATTTTCAAATGAGACCAAAACAAACAAATAAAAAAATTAGCAAGTTAACCATACTGCTGTTTGACCAGCAAAACAGTTTGAAGTTTAATGCAGAGCAAGATTTCCAAATTACAGGTCACATCACACCAACAAAACATGTTGAAGTTCAAAATAGAGCATGGTTACCAAATAAAAGTTAACATCAGACCAACAAAATATGTTTAAGTTCTAAATAGAGAGAATTATCACCAAATTAGAATTAACATCAGACCAACAAAACATGTTGAAGTGAGTTAACATCAAACCAACAAAACATGTTGAAGTTCAAAATAGAGTACGGTTACCAAATTAGAATTAACATCAGACCAACAAAACATGTTGAAGTTCGAAATATAGCAAGGTTACCAAATTAGAATTAACATCAGACCAACAAAACATGTTGAAGTTCGAAATATAGCAAGGTTACCAAATTAGAATTAACATCAGACCAACTAAACATGTTGAAGTTCAAAATAGAGCAAGGTTACCAAATTAGAATTAACATCAGACCAACAAAATATGTTCAAGTTCTAAATAGAGAATGATTACCAAATTAGAATTAACATCAGACCAACAAAACATCTTGAAGTGAGTTTACATTAGACCAACAAAACATGCTGAAGTTCAAAATAGAGCAAGGTTACCAAATTAGAATTAATATCAGACCAACAAAACATGTTCAAGTTCAAAAAAGAGCAAGGTTACCAAATTAGAATTAACATCAGACCAACAAAATATGTTCAAGTTCTAAATAGAGAATGATTACCAAATTAGAATTAACATCAGACCAACAAAACATGTTGAAGTTCAAAATAGAGCAAGGTTACCAAATTAGAATTAACATCAGACCAACACAACATGTTTAAGTTAAAAAAAGAGCAAGGTTACCAAATTAGAATTAACATCAGACCAACAAAACATGTTGAAGTTCAAAATAGAGCAAGGTTACCAAATTACTGTTCACATCAGACCAACAAAACATGTTGAAGTTTAAAATAGAGGAAGTTTACCAAATTACTGTTCACATCAGACCAACAAAACATGTTGAAGTGAGTTAACATCAGACCAACTACACATGTTGACAAAATAAAGCAAGGTTACCAAATTAGAATTAACATCAGACCAACAAAACATGTTGAAGTGAGTTAACATCAGACCAACTAAACATGTTGAAGTTCACAATAGAGCAAGGGTACTAAATTACTGTTCACATCAGACCAACAAAACATGTTGAAGTGAGTTAACATCAGACCAACAAACCACGTTGAAGTTCAAACTAGAGCAAGGTTACCAAATTAGAATTAACATCAGACCAACAAAACATGTTAAAGTTTTAAATTAGAGCAAGGTTACCAAATTACTGTTCACATCAGACCAACAAAACATGTTGAAGTGAGTTAACATCAGACCAACTAAACATGTTGAAGTTCAAAATAGAGCAAGGTTACCAAATTAGAATTAACATCAGACCAACAAAACATGTTGAAGTACAGAGCAAGGTTACCAAATTAGAATTAACATTAGACCAACAAAACATGTTGAAGCGAGTTTACATCAGACCAACTAACCATGCTGAGGTTCAAAATAGAGCAAGGTTACCAAATTAGAATTAACATCAGACCAACAAAACATGTTGAAGTGAGTTAACAGCAGACCAACTAAATGTGTTGAAGTTCAAAATACATCAAGGTTACCAAATTAGAATTAACATCAGACCAACAAAACATGTTGAAGTGAGTTAACATCAGACTAACTAAACATATTGAAGTTCAAAATAGAGCAAGGTTCCCAAATTACTGTTCACATCAGACCAACAAAACATGTTGAAGCTTAAAACAGAAGAAGTTTACCATGTTGGGGGGGTATGATGAATGCCTTGAAGGTCCCAAAGGACAAATGTTAACAGATTAAAAGATCAAATGCTTTATACAGTCAAATCTTCCCTGTTCCAAAAACATACTAACATCACAGTTCAGAACTTCACCATTTTGAATTCCCAGACAAATACAAGGGCACAATTACACAGTTGTCATGTCCTGTAATACTGTTTTTGAATATTTCTGGTCAACTTTATACAAACAAGACTGGTTACTCACCAGCTCAACTTCACACAAGAAAGTCAGTACCGGTAGTATTTTAAGGAATGAATGTTTTCAGTGGCTGTATCTCAGTAATACAGTTGTCATAAACATTGTTAATGTCAAGAAAGCATTTAATTTGAAAGCTTTTCTTTTACAGTGCAAACAAGAATCTTTGTTACAAGTACATTCAATGTAAAAGCAAGACAATTTTTCGATTTGCTAATTCTTACTAATTTAATATGTTTGTACTTAAGAGTATTTCTTGGTTTCAGGATATGCATCAGAGTATACTGGTCCTGGTTATTCCTTTGCTGGATACGATGATGGCGATAATTACTATACATATCACTAGAAATTGTTACTTTTGACCCTTTGCATTGCCATAGTGATGAACTATACGGAACTGATAACTGTTTACCTATATCTGTGGGAAAAGATGATGGCGATATTACTATATATATATCACTAGGGATTGGCATTCATGTGAATATTTGTGTTACCATAGTAACTTGTTCAACTTGTTGACTTGGATATGAACATTGCAATAATTACTATACATATCACTAGAGATTGTTTCTCATGTGACTGTTTGTGTTACCATAGTAACTAAAGAACTTGATGACTTGGATCTGATGATAGTGATAGTTACTATACATATCACTAGAGATTGTGACATTCAAACTTTTGTGTTACATTAATGATGAACAATGTGGAACTGATATGTTGGCCTTTTCATGTTGAATAGGATGATCCCAGTAATTATTACACATATTACAAGATATTTGCTGTTGATGTTGTGTGACCTTTGACCCTTTGTGTTACCCTAGTAATGAACAATAAGGAACTGACAACTGTTGACCTATTTCTGTTGGATAGATTGATGCCAATAACTAATATGTATATCACAAGAGATTTGTTGTTAATGTATTGTGATCTTTGACACTTTTGTTACCCTAGTGATGAACAATTAGGAACTGGTTACTGTTGCCCTATTTTGGTTGGATAAGGTGAATGGGAGACTAACTCTACATATCACTAGAGATTGGCAGTCAAGTGACTTTTGACTCTTTGTGTTACCCTAGTGATGAACAATAAGGAACTGATTACTGTTGACCTGTTTTAAGCGATGATGTCGATAATAACTGTACACATCACTAGGGATTGGCAGTCATGTGACTTTTGACCTTTTGCGTTACCATAGTTATGAACAATAAGGAACTGATAACTGTTGTCCTTTTTCTGTTGGATATGGTGAATGTGAGATTAAATATGTGTATCACTAGAGATTGGCAGTAATTTATCTTTAGACCCTTAGCGTCACCATAGTAATTCTCAGTCTGAAGGAACTGAGAACTGTCGACTTGGGCCTGTTATGGGGGCGAAATTATTATATGTATCAGTAGATATTAGCGATCATGTAACTTAAGACACTTTATGTTACTACTGTGATGATCACTTAAGGAAATGATAGTTATTGACCTATTTCTTTTGGGTAAGATAACAGTGAAAATTACTATACCTATAGCTAGAGATTAGCTGTTGTGTAACCTTTGATCCTACATGTTACCTAAGTGATTACCAATAAGGAACGTTAACTGTTGACATATGGGGTAAGATGACAGTGATAATTACTATACATATCACTAGAGATTGGCTGTGACCTTTGAATCTTTGCACTAGCATAGTGATGACAGAAAATGCTGATTACATTCATATATAAGATGTTATTGTACAATTATGACAGCAGCAGTTTACATATGAGGCATGTCGTGGGAAAACCAGGCTTAATGCATGTGGTAGTGTCGAGACGACACTTTATGCACATGCATTAAGCCCGGTTTTTCCACGACAAGCCTCATATATATTATTTGGACCCAGTGTTTACTGTTTATAATGATTGTTGAAGAAATTTTTACTATAGCAACAATAAATAGATATCATTTGCATATGACCTTGACCTTTGACATTTGTTTGACATTTCACTGTTACTTTAGTGATATATATGTTTTTATGCACAATTCTCTGTGGTTGCCTTGGCAACAACTTTTTGTTTATCCAGGATACAAGCATGTTGTGATACATTTTGTTAGTAATATAAGATGTGATATTTTTATTGTGGTTAAAACATTTAATGTGGTATTTTGTAGATTTGTGTATATTTCTTCTCTATTTGTTAGGTTTATATATGTATATATGTAAAAATACTATAAATAGGCTTATACATAAAATCATAATTCATATATATATTAAGTTCAGAAAGCATTCAAATAAAAGAAGGATGTTTTTCCATTGGATAAGAAATGTCTGTTTTTTATTGATGAGAAGTCAGATCATTATAATTTATTTTTTCAAAAGAAAAACCAAAGTCTCAGTTTATATGGAAGAGAGAATGTTATTCATGTAAGAATAACTGTTACATACACATACAAGCATACACGTGCGTTTGGGTTAGGTAGAATAAAAGCTTTAGTATTTATATTGCTGGGAAAATGATTATTTCGTGTAGGTTACTACAATATATAGTCGACTCCTTATGCCTCATACTCGCTTGTCTCGAATTTCTCCTCGGATAGAATTTTCTTCTAGGGACCGATATTTTGTTGCTATAATATTCATATACATGTCTGTTGTTTGGCTCGAATTTGCTCAAAGTGTGTGTTTGTCATGTCCAAGTTACAGTTTTCACACATTTAATTGTGGGTTTGGCTTATACATGCTTGGGTCACTTCGAGTCATTTATCGATGAAGATGCGCTTGAGTAGTATTTAAAGGAAACATAATTAATACACAGCCTTCAGCAATTTAAAATAAATAATATGAATAAAATATATAAATTAATCTTTGATGTTTGTTAACTACCATATGTCTAAAACAGTATGGGGTTTGGGCTATCTGAAAACTCTTCATTGGGAGGTTTGAAAATAAGGCAGACCAATTTCCGGCTATTTTACAATCGTGGACTCCTTTGAATTTTAAATATTGATGGCTAGAAGTTTTCTTGCCGGTCCTGGCAACTTCAAGTGGTGTGCGGATCCACTGTCCATGTTGACAAGAAAATTTAGCTGTGGAACTTTATCAGGTTTAAAAAATGGATATTTCATGCTGGTGGGGAAATGTTTGTTTCATATTGGTTTGATTGGTATTATTTCATACATGCAAATGTGAAAAAGTATACAAGCTGATGTGAGGAAATATAACTTCACTTAAGATAGAATGGCTTTTTATATACTTAAATATATTAACAAATTAACAATAGATTTTGTTTGACATTTGCAAAGTGCAACAACTTAGCATGCTTAAGTGAATCCAGGTTAATCATTAATAATTTTGAAATTAATTTTACATATAATTCATTTCTATCTGTCCGTAGGTTCAAATGTGTTTATGTAAGATGCCACTGTTGTAATGTCTCATCTGTTGTTACATAATTTGGGTTATCTTTGTTCTGAAAAGGTTATAAAAAGAGTGTACAACATAGACTCGTGGATTATATATGTATATAAGTATACATAACAATAAAAAATATTATCTTTTGTAAAGGAATAAAATTGAACCAACATTCTCATGAAATTATTTATTAGTTAAGTATGTTAAATTGTCTGTAAATAATAATTAATGTATCTTTTTATGAAATTAATAAGACATAATTTTAAATTTTCCTATTAAAGTTATTTTCCATGCAACAGATGCATGGTGGCACTTCAAAACTTTGCCAGTTAAACAAAGGAAAATAACATAGATAGAGGATACTTGTTTGTTTTCGGTGTGATAATGCAATATAACATCATCAGAAAGGGAATGCACTCATGAAAATATGTAAATTATCTCCCTTTTCAGTGATGATATTAAGCATTATCTCACCAAGAACAAACAAATGTTCTTTTTATTTTATGCTATTGATTATTTTTTACATTGAAAAAAAAAGTATTCCAGCACAGTGAGTGATAAAAGGATTTATCTCACTGATATTTTTCTATACATAACTACTTAGCATAAAATAAATACATTTATTTATTTCATGTCTAAGTTGGAGAATGGGACCATTGTCAGCCCCAAATTTTCCGTTAAGTATCCTTCTCTAATGTGGTAATGAAATACAATATGTTTGTTTTACTCCAATTGATATACACATACTTTCATTTTGTAGTAATTTACAGTTGTTAACAAAATTTATATTGTAGATGTAAAAATAAATAAAAGTTGAAACTGATTTTCCGTTGTTTTTTCACTAGAATAATGTTGTTGACATTCATCATTTAACGTTCTGATGTTGTTCTGTATGTTATATTTCCTTCCACGCTTTTTCTGCATTATACGTGGACTCAGAATTGTTTCCACACCCCTACCTAATTAAATGTTTGAGACACATCAAAATTTGGAATGACTTTTAAATATATGTAATGCCCATCTTGCAATGCAAGTAAACAACAGTCAACAGTAGTCCCTAAACTGGATTAACTCATGAATATTAATGAGAGGCAACTGGATTCATTGAAAAATAAAATCCTGTCACATGATGCATTTAAGCCAATCAGAACTATGTAAAATGATAAATACAGAAGAAATTGTAATTATTATCTTATTGTGCTTTTATACCTCCCTTTAACAAAATGGTATTGCTATTTTCTGTGTTTACTATCTTGTTTGGCTCTTATATCCCCCATCTAACAAAATGATGTTGCTATTTTCTGCTTTACTATCTTATGGTTCTCGTATACCCCCTTTAACAAACTGATGTTGCTATTTTCTGTCTTTAAAATCTTATGGAGCTCTTGTATCACCCTTTTAAACAAAATGCTGTTGCTATTTGCTGTCTTTACTATCTTATGGAGCTCTTAAATCCCCCATCTAACAAAATTTATTATCTTATTGTGCTGTTATATCCCCCTTCAACAAAATGATGTTGCTATTTTCTGCCTTTACTATCTTATGGTGCTCTTATATCCCCCCTTTAACAAAAATTATGTTGCTATTTTCTGCCTTTAAAATCTTATGGTGCTCTTATATCCCCCCTTTAACAAAATTATGTTGCTATTTTCTGCCTTTAAAATCTTATGGAGCTCTTCTATCACACTTTAACAAAATGGTGTTGCTATTTGCTGTCTTTACTAACTGATGGAGCTCTTATATCCCCCATCTAACAAAATGATGTTGCTAATTTCTTCCTGTACTATCTGATTGTGCTATTATATCCCCCCTTTTACAAAATGATGTTGCTATTTCTGCCTTTACTATCTTATGGAGCTCCTATATCCCCCATCTAACAAAATGATGTTGCATATTTCTTCCTTTACTATCTTACTGTGCTATTATATCACCCCTTAACAAAATGATATTGCTATTTTTTGCCTTCACTATCTTATAGTGCTCTTATATCCCCCTTTAACAAAATAATGTTGCTATTTTCTGCCTTTACTATCTTATGTTGCTCTTTTATACCCCCTTTAACAAAATGATGTTGTTATGTTCTGCTTTTACTAGCATTTGGTGCTGTTATATCCCCATTTAGCAAAACAGTGTTGCTATTTTATGCCCTGACTATCTTAAGGTGCACTTGTAAAACCCCTTAAGCAAAATAATGTTGCTATTTTATATGCCCTGACTATCTTATGGTGCATTTGTATAACCCCTTTAGCAAAATAATGTTGCTATTTTATGCCCTGACTATCTTATGGTGCACTTGTATAACCCCTTTAGCAAAATAATGTTGCTATTTTATGCCCTGACTATCTTATGGTGCACTTGTATAACCCCTTTAGCAAAATAATGTTGCTATTTTATGCCCTGACTATCTTATGGTGCACTTTTATAACGCCTTTAGCAAAATAATGTTGCTATTTTATGCCCTGACTATGTTATGGTGCACTTTTATAACCCCTTTAGCAAAATAATGTGGATATTTTATGCCCTGACTATGTTATAGTGCACTTGTATAACCCCTTTAACAAAATAATGCTGCTATTTTCTGCCTTCACTATCGTATGGTGCTTCTATATCCCCCGTTAGCAAAATAATGTTGCTATTTTCTGCCTTCACTATCTTATGGTGCTTCTATATCCCCCTTAACAAAATGATGTTGCTTTTTTTCTGCCTGTACTGTCATTTGGTGCTCTTATATCCCCCCTTTAACAAAGAGATGTTGCTTTTTCTGCCTTCACTATCTTATGGTGCTCTTATATCCCCCTTAAACAAAATGATGTTGCTATTTTCCACCTTTACTATCTTGTAGTGCTCTTATATCCCCTAATTAACAAAATAATGTTGCTATTTTCTGGCTAACTTTCTTATGGTGCTCTTATATCCCCCTCTAACAACATGATGCTGCTATTTTTATGCCCCCTTTCAAGAAGTGGGGGTATCTTGCTTTGCACCTGTCCGTCGGTCGGTCGGTCGGTCGGATGGTCGGTCTGTCCGTAGAACAGTTCGTATCCGCACGTTATCTAGAGAACTCTTAGACCTACGATCATGAAAGTTGGTATGCTGGTTACTTGGGAGGAAAGGTTGACACCTATACATTTTGAGGTCAACAGGTCAAAGGTCAAGGTCACCATTGCTAAAAATAGAAAAAACGGTTTCGGCTCAATAACTCGAGAACGCATAGAGATATTTTAATGAAACTTTATACATAGATACCTTATATATAGCCCTCGCTTGGAATTGCATATGGGGTGGGTGGGGTCAAGGTCAAGGTCACCATTACTAAAAATAGAGAAACGGTTTCTGCTCAATAACTTGAGAACGCATAAAGATATTTGAATGAAACTTCATACATAGATACCTTATATTGAGACCTCGCTTGGAATTGCATATGGGATGGGTGGGGTCAAGGTCAAGGTCACCATTACTAAAAATAGAAAAACTGTCTCTGCTCAATAACTTAAGAAAGCATCGAGATATTTTAATGAAACTTCATACATAGATACCTTATATTGAGACCTCGCTTGGGATTGCATATAGGGTGGGTGGGTTTAAGGTCAAGGTCACCATTGCTAAAAATAGAAAAAACGGTTTCCGCTCAATAACTTGAGAACCCATCGAGATATTTTAATGAAACTTCGTACATATATACTTTATATTGAGACCTCTCTTGAGATTTCATATGGGGTGGGTGGGGTCAAGATCACCATTACTAAAAATAGAAAAATGGTTTCCGCTCAATAACTTGAGAACGCATAGAGATATTTTAATGAAACTTCATACATAGATACCATATATCGAGACCTCGCTTGGGATTGCATATTTAAAAAAATCTTAACAATTGCACATATTCACAACTTGGCTGCAAGTCGGGGGGCATACATGTTTTACACACATCTCTTGTCAACCTTACTATCTTATGTTGCTCTTATATCCCCCTTTAACAAAATAATGTTGCTATTTTCTGCCTTTATTATCTTGTAATGCTCTTACATCCCCCTTTAACAAAATAAATGTTGCTATTTGCTGCCTTTATGATCTTGTAATGCTCTTATATCCCCCTTTAACTAAATGATGTTTCTATTTTCTGCCTTTACTATCCTATGTTGCTCTCGTATAACTCCCCTTTTACAGACTAAAGCTTGCGATGTGTAATCTCCATTATAGGGATGTAATTAACATCTTAAATGTAAAAATTAAAACATTTGGTCTAAACACCTCCTATATAATATAAAGAAAAGCATAAAAACAAAGAAACAAAAGTGGTGCCTCCAACAGGTTTTGAAATGTTAACTTTAAATTGGTATAACTATTAAGACGCGAGATTTTGTGACCACCTTTTGTCCGTTGTCCGTTGTGTGTCAAGCTTCGTGTGTGGTGAATCGTATGGCGGTCCTCATCAACATTTACCTTGTGAACATATTTAGACCACATTTATTGTCCAAACTTCATGAAACTTGCCCAGAACAACTGTCCCAATGATATCTCAGACGAGTTCGAAAATGGGTCAAGTGGGGTTCGAAACTAGAACAAAGAACAAATTGAAGAAAAAGCTTGTGAACACTCTAGAAGTCACATTTTTTGTCCAATCAACATGAAATTTTCTCAGAACATTTGTTCTTATGATATCTTGGCCAAGTTCAAAAATGGTTCTGCTCCGTTGAAAAACATGGCTGCCAGGGGATGGGGCAGTTTTCCTTACATGGCTATATTGACAACTTTAGAAAGCTTGTGAACACTCTAGAGGCCACATTTATTGCCCAATCTTCATGTAACTTGCCCAGAACATTTGTTCGTATGATATCTTGGATGAGTTTGAAACTGGATCATGTGGGTTCAAAAACTAGGTCACCAGGCCAAATTGAAGAAAAGGCTCGTGAACACTCTAGAGGCCACATTTGTAGCCCAATCATCATGAAACTTGCTCAAAACATTTGTCCCAATGATATCTCGGACGAGTTTGAAACTGGGTCATGTTGGGTCAAAAACTAGGTCACTAGAACGAATTGAAGAAAAAACTTGTGAAAACTCTAGAGGCTACATTTTAGCTCAATCATCATGAAACTTGCTCAGAACATTTGTCCCTATGGTATCTTGGACCAGTTTGAAACTGGGTCATGTGGCTTCAAAAACAATTCTACTAGAGCAAATTGTTTGTTAACACTCTAGATGCCACATTTATAGCCCAATCATCATAAAACTTGCTCAGAACATTTGTCCCAATGATATCTCAGATGAGTCCAGAACCCTAACACGTTGGGTTAAAAACTAGGTCACAAGGCCAAATTGAAGAAAAAGCTTGTGAACACTCTAGAAATCACATTTTGTGCCCAATCTTGTTGAAAATTGCTCAGAAAATTTATTTCAGTTATATCTTGGATGAGTTCCAAACTGGGTCAAGTGGGGTAAAAAGCTAGGTCACCAGACCAAATTGAACAAAAAGCTTGTGAACACTCTAGAGGACACATTTATAGGCCAGTCATCACGAAACTTGCTTACAACATTTGTCCCAGTGATATCGAAACATGGGGTTCAAAACCAGGTCACCAGGCCAAATTGAAAAAAGGCTTGTGAACACTCTGAAGCCACATTCTAAACCAAATCTTCATGAAACCTGCTCAGAACAGTTTAGTTCCTTAGCCCCTCAGGTGAGCGACCTAGAGCCTTATGGCTCTCTTGTTTATTTATAATGCCTGTTTAAATATTATTCCATGGTTATGTTGAAAATATTCTAGAAATGCCAATTTCTGTAATTATGTGGAAACAACAACAATAACATACACTTTTAATTGGATGATTTTAATGTTTATACCATAGAACCAACAGATATATAGGCTAGGGATTCAAACAATACACATACAATTGTTCCTGTGTATGTATACAATTTTAAAGGCAAAAATATCCACTGTATGTTGCATGAATATACACAAATACTGCAACAAGATTTTCTATATTTCTTGAACATATTTTTTCAAGTAGCAACAATATATTGATGAAATTGTTAAGATAAAATATATATAGGAAGACAAAACAAGAAATGTCTTAAAAAAGACAATCGGCGTTGACGTTAATATTGAGATATCATTTTTACCCTAAACGTAATACAAGAAGGCCAAGATGATCAGTTATTTGGCTTCTCGGACCACAGATTTTTCGGTCCCCACCTACACAAGGCAACTTCTCGGACCCAAGAAAACTTCTCAGATCCCAAAATTTATGTGTGATTAATTCAATAATTATTAATATTTGTACCGTGAAAAACCGATCATCCCGCACCATGTTTTCACCAGTGATACATGAATAACCTAAATAAATTACGTTCATAAGTATATAAATTTGTTTACCAAATTTCACAAAATAATTGCGGGAATGAATGACAATTATTTTGTATCAGACACGTATACTTATGCATGTTTTAAGTAATATACCCTACCTTCATCTTGAAAGTTATCTATGCATAATACATACACATTTGGAAGTCAATTAATAATTTATACTGTGTATTCTAATGAAAAGCAATCTTCAGAGAACATTCAGGGCATTTTTGATAACACAAACATAAAATTTCATTAGACTTTAGCGATTTAAAATTATATTCAGTAGGAATATGATGTTTCAAGGGTTTCTGTGCATAATTGATATTGCAAATAATGTATTCATGCTATGCAAATGAAGTAAAAGTAACATGAATAACATTTCGACGTATTCCGAGACTTATTTCACCACATATTATTTATTGAAAGATATCTTTTTTAATGGTTGATCAACATCTACTGGAGAAGCTGATAGAAATGTGCATTTCTATTTAATTCTTAATCGAACGCAACTGCCATTCAATTTCAAATTAAAATGCACAGTAAAGTTATAAACATAAATTCCCCATTTATTGTAATATTCGCTCTTATGATTCTCTGGACTCTAATTGATGCATGTATATTATAATGCACCTATCAATATTTTCCCCCGGGGGGGGGGAGCGGCGGGCATACATGGGACATTAGACTGAAAGCAATTCCCGACAGGCAGGAATTTGTCATGCCGAATGATTCCGGGTCCCTGGAAATAGACTTTGTTCGGATTTTAGGTCCGGTAATATTGGCCCCCGGGCCATTCGATACACCAATTAAGCATCCCCCATTGAGGGGATTTAGACAAAAAGTACTGCCTCTAGGGTGGGGAATTAGATCCCCCAAAATACAATTAGTCAAATTCCCCTGGGATTGCCCGCCGCTCCCCCCCTGGGGGAAAATATTGATAGGTGCATAACAGCTATACACTGGCAGCTAAACGCGCGCTAATTTGAGAATGATCGTGTCTGGTGAGTGTGTTGAACTTTCTAAAATCAATTGTTATTTATAGAGATAGCCGCTAGGCTAAACAAAACAGTGGATTAATTCTGAGAACAAATAATATTCTGTTCTTATCGTACAATGAGAAAATATGTTCATAATTATGTTCAGCTCTAGAGTGTATGTCTAAGATATGTTTATAACTTTATTTTAACCACTTATGTGAACAATTATGTACATTTTAATACCCAAAGTATGCAACAGTTGTTGGTATACATTAAACCATTGTTTTTAAGTTTGCATTCCCTAAAAATAGGGAATTTGCCAAATTCTATTGGCATTCAATTTTCACGCTGCATAATTGCAAGAAATCTAGGTCAAAAGTGATCTTAGACAGCTACGCCGAAAATGTTTAAGATACATGGTTCCAGTCTGATTCCAACTCTTGCCTTCACGCACTTCTGTGAAAACCTGCCTACGCAATGCAACATTTATCTTAGGTACGCATGCGAGTACTACTACATCATGTACATTTCAGTCATATTGGTTGTACTACTACATCATGTACATTTCAGTCATATTGGTTGTACTACTGCTAAACCTGCCTACGCTATGCAACATTTATCTTAGGTACGCATGCGAGTACTACTACATCATGTACATTTCAGTCATGCGAGTACTACTACATCATGTACATTTCAGTCATGCGAGTACTACTACATCATGTACATTTCAGTCATGCGAGTACTACTACATCATGTACATTTCAGTCATGCGAGTACTACTACATCATGTACATTTCAGTCATGCGAGTACTACTACATCATGTACATTTCAGTCATGCGAGTACTACTACATCATGTACATTTCAGTCATGCGAGTACTACTACATCATGTACATTTCAGTCATGCGAGTACTACTACATCATGTACATTTCAGTCATGCGAGTACTACTACATCATGTACATTTCAGTCATGCGAGTACTACTACATCATGTACATTTCAGTCATGCGAGTACTACTACATCATGTACATTTCAGTCATGCGAGTACTACTACATCATGTACATTTCAGTCATGCGAGTACTACTACATCATGTACATTTCAGTCATGCGAGTACTACTACATCATGTACATTTCAGTCATGCGAGTACTACTACATCATGTACATTTCAGTCATGCGAGTACTACTACATCATGTACATTTCAGTCATGCGAGTACTACTACATCATGTACATTTCAGTCATGCGAGTACTACTACATCATGTACATTTCAGTCATGCGAGTACTACTACATCATGTACATTTCAGTCATGCGAGTACTACTACATCATGTACATTTCAGTCATGCGAGTACTACTACATCATGTACATTTCAGTCATGCGAGTACTACTACATCATGTACATTTCAGTCATGCGAGTACTACTACATCATGTACATTTCAGTCATGCGAGTACTACTACATCATGTACATTTCAGTCATGCGAGTACTACTACATCATGTACATTTCAGTCATGCGAGTACTACTACATCATGTACATTTCAGTCATGCGAGTACTACTACATCATGTACATTTCAGTCATGCGAGTACTACTACATCATGTACATTTCAGTCATGCGAGTACTACTACATCATGTACATTTCAGTCATGCGAGTACTACTACATCATGTACATTTCAGTCATGCGAGTACTACTACATCATGTACATTTCAGTCATGCGAGTACTACTACATCATGTACATTTCAGTCATGCGAGTACTACTACATCATGTACATTTCAGTCATGCGAGTACTACTACATCATGTACATTTCAGTCATGCGAGTACTACTACATCATGTACATTTCAGTCATGCGAGTACTACTACATCATGTACATTTCAGTCATGCGAGTACTACTACATCATGTACATTGCAGTCATGCGAGTACTACTACATCATGTACATTGCAGTCATATTGGTTGTACTACTGCTACTAATTTTCCCGCAACCGCGAAATTGTCATCATTGACCACTATTTATATAGTAAATTAATATACATTAATCAAATGTTTATAGAAACCAAACCATGGTATTTAACAATCTTTCAGTATTAATTCTCTGTAAATGATTTTTGCAAATGTTATTGTCGACTTACTGTCGATATGCCTCATTAACAACAGCAAAAAGAATATGACATGCTGACTTTAATTTAAGTATAATGTATCCATGTGGTTATTCATTTATAAGTGTGCAGTTTTAGACGAGGGGAAGCAACCAAATTCTAGCGAGAAATCAAGTTGTTTGTGCGGATTATCTACCCTGTTGTCATGGGCACTTTAAACAAAAATTTAATTGGCTGTCTTTGATGTGAGAACTGTTATTATACAATTGACAGAATTAGTAAATAAGCATATTTGAGTACTGCAAGGATGTTGAAAAAACTGGTCAATATCTTTTCATCGAGAAATGATTTAAAAATCTTGTTTTTGTATATTGATATTGAGATTACTGAATCTTTTATGATGTTAGTAAATAGACAGAATAGAAAAGTGTGTTTAGGTTTTGTGCATTAGTGTAAGAGATTTGAAGATCTTTTATGACAGATTTTGCGCTTAATGAATTCCATTGATATCTATATGCAAATTCAATTTCAGATTTGAGCCTGTTTTGAGTGGAAAGTCTTTTAAACCTGATGTCAGAAAAATACATAGTGTTTGTTCAACAGAATGAAAAATGGTGGAACAAAGACGATTGACAAGAATATGAAAGCATCTTAAGAAAATAACATTATTTTTTTCAAAGATATATAAAAAGTAAAATACAAGTATATAAGTTAAAGATTTTATTTTTATCATTATGTTGACTTTTTTGGCAACAATGGGAATGTTTTTAGCTCGACTTTTCAAAGAAGAAAAGTTAAGTTATTGTCGTCGCTCTGTTGTCTGAGTCTGAATCAGCGTCTGTGTGTGCGTCAGCGTCTGTGTCTGCGTCTGTGTCAGTGTCAGCATCTGCGTCTGCATTAGTTAAGTTTTTTGGCTAAGTTTCTTGGTTAAGTTTTTGTCAGAGTCCATTTCTCAAAAACTATCAAAGGTATCAATTTGTAATTCATTACAACAAGGTGGGTAACCCTGTGATTTGTATTTCCAGAGTTATCTGCCCTTGTTTGGACTTACAGCTTAGAATATTTTGACATTTTTTGTTAACTATAACATTTCTCGATACCTGTTCAAGACATTAAATTGAAACTCAAGATAATTGTTTATGGTGCTGACCGCATTCTGCAGACATGAGGAGGTAACTCTTTTTTAAGGATTTTGTTGGAGTTTTTACCCTGTTTATCAACACAATTTTCGCTTTAGGTCAAATTTCTCAGTACCTGTATGACGTATTTACTTAAAACCAAAGTACTTTATCACAGTGACGAATTTATTCTGTAGACAAGAAGAGGTTACTCTATCAAGGATTTTGTTTGAAGCACTAACAATTGATACCCCCAAAATTATAAGCTCCATCGGCTATTTCGGTTCAGGATTAGTCGACACGTAGACTGTTATACATATTGTTGTGTTTGCATTAAGTAGTTTGCGTACAAATCTATATATCAACAAAGATGTTGAAAATAGGGGGTATAAGAATGAATAGTTTCATTTGTCTTGTGTATATATGACATGCAGAAATTTAACTTCATTCAAACAAATGAGCCGCGTCGTGGGAAAACTGGACTTAATGCATGTGCGTAAAGTGTCGTCCCGGATTAGCATGTGCAGTCCGCACAGGCTAATCCAGGATGGCACTTTCCGCCTACAGTGGATTTATGTTTAGAAGAGACTTCCTTGAAACAGAAAATACCATACAAGCGGAAAGTGCCGTCCTGGATAAGCCTGTGCGGACTGCACAGGCTAATCCGGGACGACACTTTACGCACATGCATTAAGACCGGTTTTCGTATGACGCGCCATAAATGTGTCCTTTTTGTTAGAAAATATTTGCTAACTAAATTCCTTGATTTTGGTTTCGTTCCTTGTCTCGTCAACAGTCTTTCTACGCTATCAACTTTTGATTTGGTCAATTGCTTTGTGTTGAAAGTTAAGTCTCGGTTTAAAAAAATGTCTATTTGTCAAATTGATTATTTGAAATAAAATATAAAAACAAATTTTTTTTAGCCCGACTATTTGAAGAATAGGTGAGCTTTCCTACTGGTGTCGGCGTCGGTGTTGGCATCGGCGTCTGAATTTGGTTGAAGTTTTTATTCAAAAGTCTTGTAACATCAACTACAGTATCAGGGGCAGCATTCCCCATAACTCTTTTTTATTGTGACCGAGTTATGCCCCTTTTACACATAGATTTTCTAGTTAAAGTTTATATTCAAAAGTTTTGTAACTGCAGAACTACATAAGTTATTAACTTGAAACTTGGAATACCTTTGTCATCAACTCCAGTGTCAGGGGCAACATTCCCTATAACTCTGTTTTGTATTTTGTCAGAGTTATGGCCCTTTTTCACATAGATTTTCTGGTTTATATTCCAAACTTTTGTAACTTCAGAACAACATAAGTAATTCACTTGAAAATAGGCACATCCCGTTGTCATCAACTCCAGTATCTGGGGCAACCTCCCTATAACTCTGTTTTGCGTTGTTTTTTTTTGACAGAGTTATGCTCCTTTTTCACATAGATTTCCTGGTTAGAGTTTAAATTCAAAACTCTTCCAACTTCAAACTACTCAAGTTATTAACTACTAGTACATAGGGTTCTCACTTGAAACTTTGAATAATTTGATGAAATAATTGCCATAACTCAGTTTTGTATTTCAACAAATTTAGACCCCAAAATATGTACCAATTGAAATACTTTGAATAGTCAAGTGCACTGTCCTCTGACAGCTCTTGTTCAAATGACTTATTGCACTTATTGCACAAAGTTTTCTTACGTTCTGAATAGATTATTTCTTAGAGGTGAAAAAAATAATGAAATACAATTAAGATTTTGATGGCTTGCACATTTACCTTAAATGACCTTGTTACCTATATTAATTGAATGTTGCATATTTATATGGAAGAAATTATAGAAAAGTATTATTTGTCCAAAATTATTTCTATCTAAAGGTGTTTATGTGGGAAAAAGTAGGTCTGTGAAGTTCAATTGAATTCAATATGGATTCAAAGAATGCGAGTGATGTCAGTTATCTATTGAAAAGAAATTCTTTTGTAAAATTCGGTTTATTTGTGACCGTGCCTAAATAAATATGTAGACCATTTTACCATCTACATTATGGGCAGAGGCGCGTTTAATACTGAAAATGGATTGAAAGCATCTGAATTGAGTATTGATTGAGCTGAAAAAGTCGGTAGTGTTAAGTAATTGAATTTTTGTTCATCAAATAATACGATACTCCGGTTTACCTGAAAGAGTTTAGAGATAATAAAGGATTTTAAACGAGTCTAATTATTACAACTGTTTTTCTTAGTTGAAAACACTTTGCAGGAGGCTTAGTTAAAGCAAGATGCTGTGTGAAATGAAGAACTGTTCATAATGGAATAGAGTTAGGTAACATTTAGTGATTGTTTAAGTATGTGAAGTAATCATGTGAAGTAAAGTAAAAGGTTAAATATATTCATGACATAAATTTCATCACTTAAACAATTTATTGTGGCATGCTCTTTGATAGTGTTCTTGTGCCATGCACAAATATTTAAAAACAAATTAAAAAAGTGGAGTTGTTACCTAAAGTGCATTGAATTCAGTTCACTATAATGCAGGAAATTAATATATTTTTAATCTTTTAATGATTAACTTTCACTATGGTAATAGTGACTTGTTATTCTTTGTTATTTATTAAAACGTGAATTGATGGACAGATGTGTCATGTTATAACAAATTCCTGAAATATATTTCTGTTAAGTATATTGGCATTTTTGTTTGTGAAAACTGTGATTTTTTGACAAACAGAGTGCAATAATTAGTAGGTAATGCCATTTAATTTGCTGATAGAAAAACTAGTAAAATGGAATTGAAAACTGCTGTTGTAGTCATACTGACTTCAATCAGTGAATGACAGACACAATATAATCATGGCTAATTGAGGTCATGTGATGTCTCAGTTTAGACAGAGACCCCAGGTCCTTGCTCCAGCGCTAGAAGGAAGTAAAGAGATCATCCCATACACAGCAAGAATTCCCGCCGCTCATCGACCATTTACGACAGACCCGCAGTTTTATGGACATTCACCGCAGTTTTACGGAAATTTACCGCAAACACAGGGCGGCATGGCTTTTTACCCGAGATTACCGCCCATTCATCCGTACATGAATATAATGCCTGCGGAGCGCATCCAGATTCCGTCCATGCTGTCACGTCCCCGCCCCCGCTACATGGGCCCGCCCAGCTTGATGCCGTACTGGGGCGGGTATTCCTTCCAGGGGCAGTACTATCCAGGTTGGCATGGAAACTAAATAGTTGTAGCTTGTTTTCTTCTTGTTTTCTTAATGTTTTTATGTCCCCACAAAGTGGGAGGCATTAAGCGTTGCACTTGTCCGTCCGTATGTCCGTCTGTACATCAGTCCGTCCGTACGTCCCGAAATTTTGTGGACTTGTAACCTGTTTTATTGCTGGGCGGATTTCGCTCTAACTTTTACAGCTGAAGAACCTGTAAGTGATTGTGAAGGAAGGAATTTTGGCTGCAACCAATTTTGGCAGAATTATGGCCCTTTGCCTTTTCACGATTGAATATATATGAACATTAATTTGTGAAGGCAAAAATTAGTGTTGGTGACACGCCCTTTGTCTGTGTACAAACATGTGTCGTGGGGGCATCCCGGTCTGTGAGACATCTAATTATTAATGCAGATTCCGTACTGCGAAGGGAATTACTTCCAAGGACAGAACTACCCAGGTTGTCATGAAAACTTAGTTGTAGTTTTATTGTGGTGGTTGTTTATACATTTTTGTTACATTTTCCAGGGGCATATTGTTTGATGTTGGCATGGAAGCTTAATTCAATTTGATTTGTTCTTTTTTCTTTCTTTTAATGACCCTCTACATGTTCCTTTAAATCACTTTGATTTGTCCAAAAAATGGCACCAAGGGGCTGGGCAGTTTTCCGTATGTTACCGTGGGCTACCAATCCTGTACTTATTTTGATGGATAGTTTTGACAGATATTCTGATGCATTATGGGAGAAAAATGGTTCCCTTAAAGAAAATTATAAATAATAATATCCAGGATTTTACTTTCTGTACTAGATCCACAATTTTACTACATCGTGAATATTTTTAGTATTCACATGTTGCCTTCAAAAACTGAAGTAGTTTGTTAATATTATGAAAACTGTGTTAAAACACTTTCAGCTCAATATTTTGTACTCCTAAATTTTGGTTAAATGTTCTTTATATATCCAAACAAATGCATATTCTGTAAGAATTGTCACCTCCACAATTTGTGTTATCTTATTCTGGCTGATTACAACAGTCGGTAAGTGTTTAGCCAGAAGAGATCATAGGATCTGATTAGGGGTGTCACAATATAAGAAATCCATTTTGCAATATATTGCGATATTTTTTTCAGTTTATTATGATATTTATTGCAATATATTGCAACCCTTTGCATTTAATAAACTGAAGATGGATAAAATCACTATGGACAGTGCAATATTTTATTGGATGTTGTTTTTTTTAACTTTTTATTAACACCAATGTTGATGAAATACGCAACAATAGCAACATTTAAACAGCAGATAGAAAAGCAAAACAATTATGAGCAACACTCTCAAACCGTCTCTCATTGCTGTTAACTGTATTTATTATATTAAATTCAAAGTGATTTTTTACACGTACAGAGTGATTTTTACATTCAGTGTGATTTTTGATACAATATCAAATTTTGTTTTGTGCATAAACTATATATGTATTGCACTCTTTATTTTAACTGGAAACAATGTCAGTTGTAATGTATTATTAACCATAAACTTTTAAGAGAAAACATGTATACCAAACATAAATATAATATTATTGGTCGCAAGTACAGTCTATATATAATGGTCTGGCTTTTTACCTTCACCCCTGCAAAACTATCAACTTTATAAAATGATACTGGCTTTCAATTGTTTATTACTGACATTAAGCATGTTTTAATTCAGTCAGAAGTTCTGCAATCAGTGTAAGGTAATAATAACAAGAAAAAATACAAAATTGTAAAATGACCAAATAAATACTGCAATATATCGGTATGGACATTCATATTGCAATATTTTATTGCAGAATCAAATATTGCAATAAACCAATATACCGGTATATTGTGACACCCCTAGATCTGATACCCGTTGTCATTTCACACCTTATTTTATTAAATGAGTTCAGGAATCGTGTTAGTATGGGAGCCTCAGGCTTATTTTAATAAAATATGGTATAATGTGACAACGAGTATCAGATCTTTTGTATCACATGCTTTTAAACGAAAAAAACAAAACAAACTTAAACACTGTATTATGTGAAGTTAGAATAAGACATCAAATATAGAATGGAAATGATTTTTGTTATTTTTTCAAATAAAACTGAGCATTGATGTTGTTTATGTATGTTTGTTATATTGTCAATACTTTTGGTACAATTAGCACTTTTACATGACTTTTTCATTAAAACTCATTGTGTCTTTGATAATTTTTACTGTATTTATAAACTGTGTTCATGCACGCATGGACACGGGTCAATTTTTTGGTGAATTTTTGTAAATGCATACAAGTATACAGTTTTGAGGCAAAATCAATTTTACCGATGCAGTTATATGTGCAGGTGTCTATTGCACTAATTACTCTGCAAAATTCTGAAATTACAAACGGTAAACTGCATATAAAACATTGCTGTAATGAAACAGTTTATTCTATGTTTGACGTCTTATTCCAACTTCACATAATAGTGTGTTAATTATAATAATTTCACCAAAAAATGTTGATTAATCCTAAAAGTTGTGTACTCACGTGACGTCATGTCATGTTGACGACGTTACACCAAAATAACGTCGTATGATTGGTCAGTCAAAGAATATGTAGCCAATGAAAACGCACAATATGTTATCTTACACGTGTGTAAGTTAAAAATATTTGTAATGGCTGTATTGCACGAAAAGTAAGGTATGGCTTGTGATAAAATTCTTCAACAAAGATTGTATATGTAAAATAACATGTGTTATTATATATGAAATCTGTAAAAATAACTGTACAGTATTGGTCAAGCCAAACAAACGTATTTTGTGATTCATGCAGTTGGGTTATTGAGTCAGAGGTTAGTTGACGTGTAGTATACCTGTGTACTGTGCAAAATATCACTGAGTAATTACTCTACATAACTCAGCTTCAGCCGTCAGTTTTAAAAGTACTCAGAGAGTGACTCCGCATGATTTCGTGGCTTGCATCAGCAACCTGTATACCTGTGTACTGTGCAAAATATCGCTGAGTAATTACTCTACATAATTCGGCATCAGCCGTCAGTGTTAAAAGTACTCGGAGAGTGACTCTGCATGATTTTGTGGCTGGCATCGGCAACCACTACGCATAACTATGTGTAGAAAGGCATAGTAATTTTTTGCATCTAACATTCTGATTCTGCGACATTGAGTAAATATTTATTTTGCCTCTGGTACAATTCCATTGTAATTTGGAATTTGGATGGTGGATGTCAAGTGACAAAAGTAATTTCATGGAAATATGGAAGTCACCACCTGTCTATTCCAAGTTGACTTGCATCTGACTTTATCGTCCAGAACTCCACGAATGGTGAAATATGTTTGTATCACTTTAGCTGTACAGTACTGTATAATCATTTTATTTTGTGGTTGTCTAATTTTCATGTATTTGCAGTCCAAACAGAGAGTGAATTTATAACCGGGTAAAATAATGTTCTTTTTGCATGATTATGAAAAATATTAACATAACAATGAAATATGTGTGAGTTTAGAACTAGCCATTTTAAGCTCATCTGAGCGTAACATTCTCATGGTGAGCTTTTGATTGTCTGTCGTGTGTCTACATTTTCATTCAAACAACATCTCCACCCTAAACCCAGATATTCGCCAAACATCACAGGAATGATCCATGGATAACCCTTTTTGAAAATTGTTCAAATGGTTGCGGTTTAATGCATATGTAGGCCTCCAGAGCTAAAACTAGATTTAAAAAGTGAAAACTTTAAAAATCTCTGAAACTGCATGGCTGAGAACTTTTATATTTGGTATGTGGTATCTACTAGTGGTCCTTTACAAAGTTTGTTCAAATTATTACCCTGGGGTCAAAATTAGCCATGCCCAGGGGGTTACATGGTTTATATAGACAAAAATAGCAAAATGACTTTAAAAATCTTCTCTGAAACTGCAAGGCCCAGGGGTTTCGTATTCTGTATGTAACATCGCATAGTGGTCCTCTACAAAGATTGTTCAAATTATGCCCCTGTGGTAAACAGAAGCTACGCCCCCAGGATCACACGGTTTCTATAAACTTATATGGCAAGTGCACTTTAAAAATCTTCTCCTCTGAAACTGCAAGACCCAGTGGTTTAATTTTTGGCATGTAACATGGTATAGTGGTCCTAAACAAAGATTGTTCAAATTATGCCCCTGGGGTCACAAATGGCCACACCCAAGGAGTCACATGGTTTATATAGACTTAAATAGCAAAATTACTTGACAAATCTTCTCTGAAACCGCAAGGCCCATTTCTTCATACTCAGGTGAGCGCTATAGGGCCATCTGGTCCTTTTGTTTTTCTAGAATACACAAAATTTAGACACACACAAAAATTTTTTTTTACAGTATAGTCGAGATTTTGTTGTACATGTTATTATTTGTTGTTTTTCTGTGAATCTTTTTTTTATAGAAGCTACTATGCCAGAGTTGCCAGAAGCAGGTGAATATTTGTGTAGTAGTTGCTAGGAAACTGATTGTTGTGTTTGGTTGCTATGCAATGGTGAAGGTTATGTCTTAATAAATTTTTAAATATGATTTCATTAATGTTTTCAGAATTGTTTTGGTGTTGTTGTTTTTTGCCTTTTAACAATGTTTATGCCCCCCTTGTTTAGAAGCGGGGTATATTGCTATGCAAATGTTGGTCCGTCAGACCGAATGTCCGTCTGTATGTTGGTAGACCAATTCTTGTCCAGGCAATTACTACAGAACCTTAGTCCAAGGTTCTTCAAACTTAGTAGGTAGGTTGGTTATGACTAGTAGAGGATCCCTCTATTGATTAGGGGGTCCTTAGGTCAAGGTCCAGGCCAAACACCCAATATTGAATAAAACCATGTATGGGCAATAAATACAGAACCCTTTGGCCTAGATTGTTCAAACTTGGTAGCTAGATTGGTTATGACAATTAGAGGCTCCCTATTGATTTTAGAGTACTTGGGCCAAAGGTCAAGGTCACCAAAAGATTATAAAAAACAATCAATTTTAAAAGCTTGTCTGAACAATAACTTCACAACCCTTCGGCCTAGGTTCATCAAACTTGGTAGATAGGTTGGCCATGACATGTAGAGGATCCCTATTGATTTTGGGGTCCTTGGGTCAAAGAAAAAGGTCAAACCAACCAAAAGGTAATTAAAAACACCCAACAATTGAAAAAAACCTATCTGGGACCCCTAGGCCTAGCTTATTTAAACTTGATAGGTAGATTGGTCATTGCAAGCAGAGAATCACAATAGACTGTTCGGTCATTGGGTCAAAGGTCAAGGTCGAACAGACCAATAGATGCAAAACCTTGTCCGGGCAATAAATACAGAACTCTTATGCCTAGGTTTTTCAAACTTCTTAGGTAGGTTGTTAATGAGAAGTAAGGGATCCGTATTGATTATGGAGTCCTTAGGTCAAAGGTCAAGGTCAAACTAACTAAAAGTTTGTTGAAACCTTGTCCAAACAATAACTTTGTAACCCTTAGGCCTAGGTTCGTACAGTTTGGTAGGTAGGTTGGTTATGACTACTAGTAGATCCCTTTATTTATTGGGTCATAAGGTCAAAGGTCAAGGTCAAACTTGTCATCAATGCAATTTTGTACAGAGATTGTTTTGACCTTAAGGGGGACATACCTGTTTCACAAACAGTTCTTGTTTTCTTTGAATAGGTACAGTAAGCATGTCTATTAGTCCAGCCATTTTTTAAATAAATTCCAGCTAATATTACTATTTCTTTGATGTAAAAATGATGGAAACTATGTACAGAAAGAATAGCTATGGAGTTGTAATAATGTTTAATTCTTCCGCAATTCTCTGCTTTAAAGTGCAGTTTTCTTGCTTTTGTTAGCTATGTTTCTAATGCATTTAAGAATAATTTCTGTATTTTTCCATTAATAACTTTTTGATTGAGCTTGATAAATTTGCACTTTTTTTGTTGTTATTGTTGTTGCGTTGCACTTGTCCAGGCACTTGCACATTTTGGTGATGGCAACCATTTTGATTTCAGTTCCAAGGCAGGTTATTCCAGTCCCCATCCGTATGCCAAAAAAAGTAGTCCAAGCCCCACCCGTTTTTGTGCAACAGCCACCTCCACCGCGTAAGAATACGCTTGGATGTTGTTCGGCTTTTAGGTTGTTGAGTGAAAAATAACACCAAAGGCGCGAATCTTTACAAACAAATGAAAACAAATAGTTCTCTGTTGTCCTTTCCATATATAATCCATCTCAATCTGACTTAAGTTTCATTTCACTATTTTCTTTCAGTTGATTCTTATTTCTCGCCTTTGTTAATTTATTTTGCACCAACAACCATTATTATATAGTGTGTTATATTGAGAAAAAAGGAGGCAAGAAAAGGCTAAGAAATGTTTTGCAATTTCTGACTTATTTCCTTCATGCGATTTCTCTCATTTTAAAGGTCCTATACCTGTTCCGATAATTATTCGAAGGCCCAGGCCTATTCAATACCAAATAGTTCAAGAAAGGGCTCCGATTCGTCGTAAGTGAGCTTCCATGTTCTACTAATAATCCGTTCTCGAAAAAACTATATTTAATAGCCATTTAACGGTATAAAACGCTGCGGTATTGGCACCATATTTTTTCTGCATTTAATACGCATTTGATACACTTGAAAATGCAGAAAAAATACACTTTATTGTAGAAACAAGTGTATTTTTTCTGCATTTTACTGCATTAACTCACTGAAGTGCATTTAAAGTGTATTTTTCTACATGAAAAATAAACTATATAATCAAAAAATACACTTACCGCTAAGTGTATTTTAAGTGTATTTAAAGTGTCTTTTCTAATGCATTAAAAATACACTTTTTTGTTAAAAATGCAGAAAAAGAACAGCAAAAATACACTTAATGAACTAAAAGTGTATTTAATGCGCATTTAATACAAAAAAAATAAAGTGCCAATACTGCAGCGTTTAATACGCTTTAAATGCGTATTAAATACACTTATTCGAAAACGGATGCATTATGATCATTTTCATTTATTTGAAAGTTTCAGCTGTACTGGTATATTAAGGCACAAAAAAACTTAAATGAATTGAGTGGGCTATTAAAACTATTCTGCTTTACATTGACCATTTTGTAAATTTAAATATCTTGCATCAGTACATGCATTATTTAAGTATAAATAATTTTAAATACACATTTTAGTGTTAAATTCGGTGTATTGGATTTGAAGTTTTGTTTGTATAGTATTGAAGTAAAAAATGCACATGTATTAATTGTAATACATTGCAGCAAGATTAACAGATCTAATGCACTTATCAATATTTTCCCTCAGGGGGTGAGCAGCAGGCATATAGGGGACTTTAGACTTAAAGCAATTCCTAACAGGTGGGACTTTGACACACCAAATAATTCCTGGTCCCCGGAATAGACTTTGGTTGGATTATAGATCCCCGTAATATTGGGTCCCCCTGGCATCTCTCACTGTGGAGATTTAGACAAAAATGCTTGGCTCTAGGGTGGGGAATAAGACCCCACAAAATAAAGTTAGTCAGATTCCCCTTGGTCATTGTGCCGCTCCCCCCTTGGGGGGGGGGGGAATATTGATAGGTGCATAATGATTACCTATGCTTTTAACACATCTACCAATATATTTGTTTTATAATATGATTGTGTTAGCCTAATGATTCTTCAACTGTCTTCTTCTAATAACGAAAAATACTTCATGGAAAAGAGGTGTTTTATGAATGATTCCCTGTTTGATTCTGCTGATCAGATCATCTTGAATAATCTTGATCAATTACTTAAGTGATCTGGAGAATCTCCCTTTATCTAATTACTTGGAATTGCTCTTTTATTATTCTCTGGCTCCATTTCCCAAAATTAGTGACATGTGGACAGAAATTGAGCAGATGATTATGGCCTGTTATTCACCTACCCATTCTTAGATTTATACATTTGAATCTTACTTGGCATTCATCAAGGATAACTTAAGTGTTTTTCATTTAGAATTTTTAGCCGGATTTTTCAACGAAAAATCTTGGCTTATAGATCAGCAAAAACCGGTCGGTTGGGCGGGCGGGCCGTTGGGCGGGCGGGCGTTGAGATGTTGTTAACAGTTTGCATTAAAGTTTTGTATTCCTGTCATATTTTCAAATTTCTTGATCAATCTTGATGAAACTTTACACTCTACCAAACTTATTTAAATGGTTCCGCCTCTCTGCACAAAATGGCCTCTAGAGCTAAAAATAGAATTTGTGTTAAAGTTTTGTTTTCCTGTCATATTTTTAAAAGTTCTTGGTCAATCTTCATGAAACTTTACAGAAATGTTCCTTGGATGGTCCTCTACCAAACCTGTGAAAATGGTTCCCCTTCACTGCACAAGATGGCCACCAGAGCTAAAAATAGAAATATGTCTAAACGCTAATTTCATCTAGACCTACGGCTAGATTTTCAAATAATTTCACACCAATGTTTATTTAGTGGTCCTCTACCAAACTTATTCAAATGGTTCCACCTCACTGCACAAAATGGCCACTAGAGCTCAAAATAGAATTTGCGTTGAAGTTTTGTATTCCTGTCATATTTTCTTAAGTTCTTAATCTATCTTGATGAAACTCTACTGCATACATTTTAGATCATCGACATGAAACTTCCATACTTCTTCACCAACATTGACTTATACATGTACCCCCATCGGAAAAATAAAAAATCCGGCTTTAATGCAGTTTCCGCATTTTCTCTTGTATATTAATGACATTAATGGCATTGGTACTTGGCATATTTGTGAATGCTCGAGACTAGTCTATTCTTTATTCTTAAGTCTAAGAATGAGTTGATGAATTATACGGGTCCTGGATTTTATAAAGTAAAGTTCATTAGTAAAATATAATCACAGAAAGATCAAGATTGATTGGGATTCAAACATAACAAATCAGAACTCGCATCAACGTCACCTCAGTTTATGATAACTGCTCGGGCAAGAATTCGGTATCGGAAATTGAATTGGCCAGCTCAGTTGGTAGAGCGCTGGACTACAAATCCGTGGATCGCGGGTTCAATTCCCAGCCTGGCCACATAACTTGTGTGGGGATTGGTCATGATATTAATTCTATGGCCATTCTCCCCCTACCTCTGATTCAAGTAGGGCAGTTGTCAGTTACTGGCATAAGTATGTGCACTTAGTACTGGTAAACCAGCTTACCCAGGAAAAGTGTGAGTAGGTTAACTGGTTATATGACTGAAATACTGTTGAATACAGCGAAAAATCAAAACAAACAAAACAATCAGATCTGATCGGTAGTTCAACTAGGCATTTTAAGAATTAACTTTCCAGTCTACATGGAACACATAATTAGTGTTTAAAAATATAATGTTCACATCTTATTTGGTATTTCTGGTTGTGTTTTGGTGTGTTTTTCTGTGTACATTTCTGATAAACGATATATTAACTTATGGCAGATGTATGTAGTAATAGACAATAATTATTATAGTTGATTTAAAACTTTTTTTATATTTATATAAAATAATGAAAAACACAATTTTATTTGAAAATGTACTCCTGTTATATAGATAAGATATACTATAGGAAATGTAATTTGATCTTCTTTATGCTGCTTAACAAAGTAAAAAGAAATGTAACAGAGCATTTTTATACAGACTATATTTTAAGACATTTATTTTAAAACTAAAATTAGATTTAAATACTCGATTCACTTCATATTTATGCATATGATTTTTGTTACTCATTATAAATTTCTGTTTTCAGCAAAGAAAACGGTAAATAAGGGGGAAACAATGCCCCCTCGCAAAGGTACTTAAAAAATTAATTTTTATTAAAAACAACGACAACTAAACACTTTTATATACAGTACATCATCAATGTTTAAGTCACAGAATTGAAAGAATTGAGCAGTGAACTATTTTGTAATGGATTTTTTTGGAATCCACATTTTCTTATGCACCAACACTTGACTCAAACATATCCTTGTGCATGTTTTATCCCCCACCACCAAAAAAACAACAACAAAACAACAAGAACAAACCAACAAAAAACCAACAAAACAAAACAAAAAAACAACAACAAAAACGAACGTACAGAACAAAACACAATACTTTCACAAAAACAACATAAAAAAAACAACAAATTTAGGCCCCTCAACTATGAAAGATATCATTTTCAAACTTTGTCTTAACTTAAAATATTGACCAATGAAATTACTTATATTACAAATTAGCTGTAAATTTCATTGGCTAAATTATTTTGAAATTAAGAACTTCCAAAGAAAATCATGGGGCTATGGCACATAGCAAAGAAAACTGCTTTTAATCAGTGAATTTCCATGCCTTCTTGTCCTTGGCATTATAGGTTGGTTTATCATCTTGTCAAAAAGTCTTGCATGGCTACAATACAAAATTATTTGCAGAATCGCCTGTACAGATAAGAGTAAATAATCAGCACAATAAAATCCAATATATTGGTAGTGTTTTCCCGATGCTTTTTGTTATCTTTTATCAAGTTCACATCGTTTTGGGTATGTATTTTATAATTGATTTGAATTCAAGTAAATTCAGTTAAATACTATTCGTATAAACTTCTTGCTTATCTGGCACAGAAGAGTCATTTGACTATACTGGAGCTGTGCCTAAATCCGCCAGTTGCCTTAATCCGCCACCCCATCCAAATAAGTGTTATTTTTTTTTACCGGCAATTTCTATTTTGTTGATCTCGATCAATCATTTACTTTCCCTTAACAAAGCTGACGAGTTTTCATCTTGATTTGTGCATAAATGAATATTTTATCCAATTATTTTGTACATAACCCCTAAATGCAAACAAGCTGCATGCGGGGAATCTGTTTCATACTGCGCATGCGCAATTTTGAAACCCCGCATGGTGTCCATGATAAAATTAAATTATCGTGTTTTAATATTATGTCTATGGGAGCATGTGCAGCATAAAAATAACCATTATTCATTAGCATTAAATACAATAAAATGCGGAAAGAACTGCATATTAAGAGCGCAAACGTCGTGCTACTCAAAACCCTAATTATTTGTTCCACGCGCACGCAGGGCATCAGTTTCAGAGCTATTTTTAGAAATACAAATGAGTATTTGAAGAAATTGAAACATTGTATTAACAACACACAACGAGCTGCTTAATGTAGAAAGTTAAATAAGAACAAAATAGTCAAATGTGGAATAAGAATGTCACGGTTCCTGATCTACGATTTTCACCAAGCAACTTCGGATCACCGTGTTTATTTTAAACACTAGAAAATGAACCTTAAAGAAACAAAAGTGGGAGTTTTGTCAATAGAAATCAATAGAAGTTGCTTTTAAAACAGAATTCATAAAAGAATATTATTTTTGAGCAATTTGAACATTCTAAAGAGGGGTGGCGGATTTAGGCACTCCGACGCTCATTTTTTACACTGTTTAGGCCTTCTATTTCAATAGATATTTTTCATTTGCCATGTACTTGAAATGTAACCATAACACGCCAGTAAATGCACAATAAACCTAACTTGATTTATGGGAATTTTTATGTTAATCGGCAAACAACTTTTGAAATTATCTTAAAAATACCCCCCAAATGTGGCGGATTTAGGCACTGCGCCAGTAAATAGAGTCAGAACAGTGACATCTTGGATCCTTTAAAAACAAAATCTTTTATTTTGGTTAAATTAGAAGTGTGTCTGCAAATACATTTTCTCAGGTCATAATTTCTAACATAGATTGCAACCACTGGAATACACTTGGTTTTCCAATTTTTTCTAGGACAACAGTAAATTTACTTTTACGTCTGTATTAAATAAAAAGATTAAATAATTGATTATCAGTATAATGTGAATTGAATATTATAAATGAGTCATGCTGTGGGAAAACCGGGCTTAATGCACGTGCGTTAAGTGTTGTCCCAGATCAGCTTGTGCAATCTGCATTTGCTAATCCAGGATGGCACTTTGGGCTTACAGTGGATTTATGTTTAGAAGTGAATTCCTTGAAACAGAAAATACCATAAAAGCAAAAAGTGCCGTCCCAGATTAGCCTGTGCGAACTGCACAGGCTGATCCAGGATGACATTTAACGAATATGCATTAAGCCCGGTTTTCCCATGACACACCTTTTATTCTTTTTACGACATTGAAACACCAGCTTTATTAGCAGCAGAAAAAGTCATAAAAAATGGTGTACGCCTTGTGATCGGGAGGTCATGAGTTCGATCCCTACTTGGGGAGCGATCAAAGGAGCTTTCTCAAATGACAACAAGTCCTGATTCGGGCCAGCAAACAGACTCAAGCTTTGGACACAGTCAAGTTCAAATAAACAGGTTTAAACTACACTCATCATTTACACGTATTGAAAAGGTTCATTATTCCAGGCCTGTGAACCTTTTTCCTAAACAATACCATATACATGTACAACAAGAAGCAAACAGAAAACACAATGCTTTAAGTATTATTATATAATCTTTAATATAATGCTGAGTATATTTATAACGAAAGTGTTTTTCTTCTCTCCTTTCAGGTTTTGCGCGGGGGTTCTGGCACGTGGGCATGGCGGCTCTGTTTGTTATGCATCTTAAACGCTTAAAACATAGACCGCAGGTAGACTACTAACCCAACTAACACCTTAAATGCTTAAAACATAGACCGTAGGTAGACTACTAACCCAATTAACACCTTAAATGCTTAAAACATAGACTGCAGGTAGACTACTAACCCAACTAACTCCTTAAATGCTTAAAACATAGACCACAAGTAGACAACTAACCCAAGTAACACACATTTGTTAGGGAAAACATAGACCATAAGTAGACTACTAACCCAATTAAATCTTAAATGCCTGAAACATAGACCACAGATAGACTACTAACCTATTTAAAACCAAATGCTTAAAACATAAACTGCAGGTAGACTACTAGCCCAACTAGCACCAAATGCTTAAACCATAGACTGCAGGTAGACTACTAACCCAGCTAACACCTAAAACACTTCAAACATACACTGCAGGCTGACTACATATCTAACTAACACCTGATATGCGTAAAACATAGACCACAGATAGACTACAAACCCAACGAACACCTTAAACGCGTAAAACATAGACTGCAGGTAGACTTAACTTAAACCCAACTAACCTAACTCCCGTTTGTCCGAATTTCAAATATATTTTTAGGGTTGCTCAATGCAGCCCGGCTGTATACTTTGTAGGCAAAATGACAGCTTCATTCAAATATGGGGCAGGTGCAAGTATGGAAGCGTCCAAGTGCCACAGTCAATATTATGTTTGTATTCCATTCATTATCTCATAATTAGAAGATTGTAAGTTCTATTCAGGATATACTAAGTCCAAATTATTAGATACGTAGTCCTAGTTAGGAGATACTAAGTCCTTATTAGGAGATATGAAGTCCTAATTAGGAGACATTAAGTCCTAATCTCTAAATTAGGACTTATTATCTCGTAATTAGGAGAAACTTACTCCAAATTAGGACTTAATATCTCTTATTAGGAGATACTAACTCCTAATTAGGACAAAGTATCTACCAATTAGGACTTTGTATCTCCTAATCAGGACTTAGTATCTCCTAATTAGGACTTTGTATCTAATTATAAGAACTTAGTATCTCCTTATTAGGACAATCGCCTAATTATGAGATAATGGAATACAAACATAATATAGAATGTGGCACTGGACACTTCCATATGCAAGTGTGTAAATCTTAGAACAATGAAATTTGTCCAGCATGGACAGATTTTCCAATAACTTGGCAGAAGGGATTACTATTTTGAGATGGGGTTTTGTCTCTGAGATAGGGGTCACAATTCAAGGTAAAATAAAAAATAAAACTTTACACTTTGTCTGGAGCACATTTTTGTCCAGCATGGAAGATATTCAAATAACTCTTCAGAAGTAATAAGCATTATGAGACGGTTTGTCCCACACAGAACCAGGTCTCTAGGTTAAAGGTCAAGGTTACAATTCAAGGTCAAAGGTCAAATATAAGGAATAAATACTTAGACATATTCCAGAGCATAACTTTGACCAGCATAAAAGGATTTTCAAATAACTTTGCAGAAGTGATAAGCAAATGAGTTGGTGTGTTTCACACAAGAACCAGGTCCCAAGGTCAAGTCTACAATTCAAGGTCAAATATTTGTCCAGAGCATACTTTTGTCCTCCATTCAAATAAGTCGGCACAAATGATCACCATCATATGATGGTATGTCACACTTAAAGGTCAAAAGTCAAATATTTGTCCAGAGCATAATAATAGATTATATTTGTTGATTTCGGTGCAAGATTGGATTTTTTTTAATGAGTGCGCATAGAAAATAATATTTCTAACGAGTGGTGCTGTTCACTATTTTCTATGAACTTGAGTGACATGTCTCAAAAATATGTTAATCTGTGAATTAGTTCCTTAAATTGTGTGTGTTGATGGAAGAGCACATGCATTGGTGCAGAATGGTTGCACATTACACACATTAATATTTTATAACCTATCATGTTTAGTTTATCAAGTTTAATACTTACAATTAAAGAGTTAACTATTCTAAATTATATATTAATATTAAAATGTAGTATCATAGGTTTTTATATAAAATTTAAGTGAAGAAAATAATGTTGGAAGTAAATTTGATCTAACTTATTACACATTTCTTTTATTGGTACATTTATATTACAAATCCATATTGCAAATTGCTCTTCCTACAGTTTCAAAAATAATTATTCTAGTTGTGTAATCACTGTAATGATGGAAAGTGTTTTCCTTTATAATATGTAATATCTTTAAAAATTGTTTCTTTTAGCTTCCTGTATGCCAAAGATGGATTTTAATTATCAACAAAATTTATGATATCCCTATATATAGATATTAGACGTGTCATGGTAAACACGGACTTAATGCATGTGCATAGTGTTGTCCCGGATTAGCCTGTGCAGTCAGCATAGGCTAATCCAGGACGACACTTTCCTCTTTTACGGTATTTTCTGTTTCGAGGTAGTCTCTTCTAAATATAAATCCACTGTAGGCGGAAAGTGTAATTCCGGATAAGCCTGTGCAGACTGCACAGGGTAAGCCTGGACGACACTTTACGCACATGCATTAAGCATAACCTTGTAACCAGGGTTTCCAACGACACGCCTCATATAATTTATTTTTTGTTTTCAGAACTTGACTAATCGTCCCAGCAGCACGTTCTTATTTGGCATCATTTTGAAGGAGATTGTGGCAGCACTTCATAGAATATACCTAAACGTAAATACTGTATTTAGATAACTTTGTTTGGTTATACTGTTTTTAACAACACTGCCATTTGACTCAGTTTTAATATTTCGCCCTTATAATGTTTTTGCCAGTAATTATTGATTAATGGTCTTGTTTACTAATAATTTAATTCCTGATGACTCGAACTTGCTTGTTTTGAGTTTCCTCTTAAATCGAAGTTTCTTCCCGGGACCGATATTTTATTCCTATATATTCATAATTATGTTGTTTGGCTTGAATTCGTGAGCGTCAAATTTTCTGATGGCTCGAAGAGTTTGTCACGGTCGCAGTTACAGTTTTTACACATTTAATTGGTTGTTTGCCTTAAAAACACTTTGGTTGCTTCAAATTGTATACATCTACTCGATTAGTGTCCAGTGTTGAGAGAATGCAGTAATTGATTTCACAGCTTTCACAAATTTAACATAAATAACATTAATACAATATATAGATAAATCTTTGATGTATTATAATTACTGTCTGAATAGTCTTCAGTTGGAGATTTCACAATAAGGCAGACTCATTTCCGTCCTTATAAGTACACTTTATCGAACTTCGTAAAGCTAAAAGTTTTTATGGCTCAGTTCAGACTTTGAGCCATTTGGAGTCGATTGTTAACCTTCCCTTTAGCACGATGTTAACCTTCCCTTCTCAAATAAGTGTATTTAATACGCATAAAATGCTGCGGTATTGGCATCATATTTTTACTGCATTAAATGCGCATTAAATACACTTTTAGTACACTAAGTGTATATTTCTGTACTTTTTCTGCTTTTTTTACAAATAATGTATTAATGCACTAGAAAATACACTTAACATTTTGGGAAGATATAGTGTATTTTTCAAGATGAAAAATACATTTTAAATGCACTTAAGTGTGTTAATGCAGGAAAAATGCAGAAAACATACACCAATAAGTATATTTTTCTGTATTTTCAAGTGTATTAAACGCGTATTAAATGCAGAGAAATATGGTGCCAATACCGCAGCGTTTAATACGCATTAAATGCATATTAAATATACCTATTGGAGAAGAGTTGTGTATGAATATTTGCTTGAGAAGTAATATGGTTATGATCCAAGGGAGACAACCTGTATGATCTTATTGAAACTCCATAATTTTTTTTTATAGTTGTTAAATAAAGAGGGTTGTCATTTGTTGTTATTAACTATCTAATGGTTCAATCCAGTAAACACATTGCATATACAATAAACTCCGCTTATAATGATATTGAGTGGACCAGAGAATTTATTTTGCTATATTTGAATATCGTTACATCCGTAAATAGACAACCAAGTGCATGGACATACAAGTATAATAACATAGATGCAACACCAATCATTTTACATAAACACATTCAATTTAGAACTAGGTAAAATGGAGAAAACATCAAGAAATGCTATCAGTTTATGGCAATTTAATATATAAATATTCCGGATAAAAATCAAAGATCACCACAATGATTTCCTTTTTTCACGGCATGTGTATATATCATTCTTAAATACTGCCGGAAGCAACTGGTCTTTGTATAGATATCAAACTAATAGGATCAGTCACCCCCGAAGCCAATTTTAATCGATTACCACAACACTGATTATTCAATCAAGCTGACCATATACCTGATTACTCCACCTGAGCATTGCTTTTCACACCTGATGCAAACTCCAAATATCACAATAAAAGGTGAATATTTGCGACTGGGCCGTGAAACCAACATCGTTAAACTGGAATCTTTGTTACATGCGATATCGTTATAATTAATGTTATATCAATTGAAATATATAGGGATTAGGCGTGGACCTTGGACCTTGGAGTTTACTGTATTACAAAGCAGTGTTCAGTCATCAGATGGGATTATCAAATTTGATACATATTAAAGATTAGAAACAGTCGTTACATGAATAGTCTTTGCTAAGATTGTGCTTTTGTCTGTTATTCACTTATTATCTCCCTTGTTCAGAGTGTTTTATCTGTAATGTATTGAATATTTTCCCTTGTTTGGAGAACTCCTACATGTGCTTATAGTGACTGATTAGTTGCTTTATTTGCTGTGTATTTGATAAACATTACGATCTTGTTTATGCTCTACAGAGCGAACAAGGAAGAAAATTAATGAAAATCAAACAACTGAGTAGCATTTGTTTAGTGCCCATTTAGTACACTCGAGTTTTAAATCATTTGTCAGCCAAATGATACAAGAGCTTATAAACAGTAAAACAAATATTGTTACATCCATTAAATTTCAGTTTATATAATTTATTAAGTTACATCATCAGAAAGGAATAGATTTCAGTTTTCTTTGGAACTTTGGGGTGTATCAACGGTAAGTTGACAAAAACATTTGCAAAAATAAATTTTGTTTACAGGGAATAAATTTGGTTTACAGGGAATAAATTTTGAAGTGTTGTTATATACGATTACCTGGTGTAAATAAACAGTTGGCAAACAAATATTATTTTATTATCTAAAGAGTGGTCATTGATGACTTTCGCAGGCACAAGAAAAAAAAAAGTAGTAGTAAAATTAATATGAATGAAATGTACATGATGTACTTTACTGTTACATGCATGAGCACAAATAAATTTAATTGTTGCATAGCTTTGGGAAGTTATCATTGAATTGTGCAAGTGTTAAGGAGTGAGTATGAATCCATCTGAAACCTGTGTATCCCAAAAACATTTTGTTGTCTTTGTACGTGACTGTATATATTTTTTTCTGAACAATATCATCAATATATTGTTGCTACAAAAAAATGTTTTTGCGAGAAATAGAAAATTATTTTCGTTTCATTTATGTGAAATACCGTTGACAACGCCACTGTAATGTCAGCAACTATTTAAATTTTATTTTAAAATTATAACATCCTATAAACAGCATTGTCTCTACAGCCTAATGGCAACATCTACCCAGTTCTGAACGACATTATCGGCCCCAACTGCTATGACCTTGCTGAGCTGATCCACGGGGGACAGGGCCTAGGGGCCAAGGAGGAAAGTGTGCTTATACAGGAGCTACAGTACGTCATCGAGAACGTCGTATACCACGTCACAGAAATCATGGTATGCTAAGTTTAAACATATGAGAAAATCGGGCTTAATGCATGGGCATAAAGTGTCATCCCGGTGCAGTCTGCACAGGCTAATCTGGGACGATTTTTTCCGCCTACAGTAAATACCATAAAAAAGGAAAGTGCCATCCGGATTAGCTTGTGTGGAGTGCACATGTTAATCTGGGATGACACTTAACGCAGATGCATAAAGCCCAGTTTTCACACGACGAACCTCATATTTATTTTAGCTCGCTTGTGTAGAAAGCCTAAGACTTACTGTGACACTTGTGAGTGTGTTTACGGGTTGAACCAGTACTTGGTGTCTTTGAAGAAAGATCATTTGAACGCATCTCGAGTAGGGATCAAACTCAAAACCTCTGATAGAAGACAGACACCGTATCCATTACACCACTGCGTCGCTAAACAAGGTTTCATAACATAGACAATATTAATGATTGAAATCATACAGTAATTTAAATAAGTTTCACATTACAGAAATACAACATGTAAAATATTCATTTTGCATCAACAAAATTGGGTATATTAGGCCTGGGCCCGTATTCTCAAAGCTCCTTAGGGAAAACTTAAGTAAATTTCTTAAATTTATAAAATTCCTTAAGTCGGTGGCTGTTTCATTTAAGGTTTACTTTGTGTTAAACTGTTTCATTCTAGTTAAGAATCAACAGATGTTTCTAATGGAACCATATTTAAATAATAAAATAATGATTTTAACATAGAAAATGGTATTTGAAATGTCGACTTAAGTATAACTTAAGTTAAGATTTTCCTTAGGAGCTTTGTGGATACGGGCCCAGGACTTGTATTCACAAAGCTCCTAAGGGAAATCATAAGTAGTACCCAAGTAAAAATTAATGATCAAAATTGTATGTGAAAAGTAATGATTTCTTTTCATAAAAGGGTCAAATACAAAAATACAAGCAATATTTGCTAGTTTAAAACATGTTGATGTACAAATACATATAGATGAAGCAGCCGAAAACTTAAGGAATATGTTGATTTTAAGAAAATTACTTAAGTTTTCCCTATGCATTGTGATTACGTGACCAGGTATATATTTTAAATGAAGATCTATTTTATAGCCAAGTACAGGCGTTCTAGGAACCCATCGGAAGTCAGCCGTTTTTGAGTTAATCAGGAGCGGAAAGAGGTTTCCAGACGGCTACTTCTGGCAAGTGGAAATGGTATGCTCTTGTTTGCCATTATTTTTGCTTTTTTTGTGTGTACAAACTGAATCGAACTGGTATTTGTGGTCAAAATCTTAAGATATTGAGGACGGTAGTGTTGATACGGTGGCTTCTTTCATCCTACAAGTTAATGCAATTCAATATGTTTCAACCTACCAATCGTTGGAATACTGAGTCAAACACTATTCAGTGTCTTCATTTAAAATTCAGTGAAGATGTGTGTATACATGGGAGAACATTTAGCACAGACATTATTATGTCTCCCATCAAAGATGGCGGGGTATATTGGTTTGCTAATGTCTGTCGGTTGGTTGGTAGACCACTTTCATTTCCGCTCTTTAAGATGAAAATGTTTGACACCATAATATCTTGGCCAAGGTCAATGATCAACCAAATTGCCCCAGGAACTGCAGAGTTTTAGCCCTTGATTAATCTATAATTGGCCTTCTTAGCAGTTTCTGGTCTATATGCCCAACAGTTTTCATTCCAGTCAACACCACACTTGTTATTTTACAGATTTATTTTAGCCTAGAGGGGGCATTTTTAGCCTAAAGGGGGCATACTTGTTTTACAAACAGATCTTTTTTAAACTTGTTTTGCTACTGTTCCTGTTTTTCAGCACTACCTTAATAACAATATTGGGTACCTGGGTAGTAAAAATATACACGCTTACCGGCAAAAGCTTTCGTGACCTGCGAGTACCTGGGTACCTATCCAGTCTCTATTATTGACCATCCCTCAAGATATCTAATTGGAAGACGTATTCATAAGAACGAAAATATAAATTTACAATTTTGCAGAGTTTATATAGATGAAGTAGTTAATGTAAATTATCTTCAACAACATAAAGACAATTGTTGGTGTGTTTCAGGATCGCCTACAGTTGACTGACCAGAGTCGTACAGTGAACGTGGGGGACTATGAGGGTTTCATGTTGATGCTGGGGATCTTCATCTCCAGAAGTCTCGTAACAACAGTGAGTCATGTATTCCTTTTTAGAGTTTATTACGAGGTAATAGACATATTTATTTCTGTACAGAACTACATCTGAACTTGGATATTTAAAACTCCTTGTTATTTATATAAGAAAAACAATTATAAATGTAGTAGGAAATAGTACATATTGGTATCATTCATTGTCTTGTTGCTCAAATGTCTGTAAGCTTAATGTGTATAACCAGTAAATGAATTGTATTGATAAACTATACAGTGTGTAATATCATAATTTAATTAGAAATCAATTTATTCCTTGATGCTTTACTTGCATGTTTATCAGATCTTAATGGCTTTTCATGGACTATGGACTCTCCGACACTCCACTTTTGGATATCGCTGAACAATATATTTAAAGAAATTTACATATTTACATTTATTTTATACTTTGTATTCTTCAGATCCTAATGAAGCCAATGGACTATGGACTCTCCAACACTCCCCTGTCTGACATCGCTGAGCGCAATCTGCGTATTGTGGCCACCACACTCCTCTACCTGATACGTCGTATATCCATCTCCAGGGGGCGGGGTGTCATGGTATGATGTTGTGTATATACCATAATTACTAAGTCAATCATACAAGTTGACCTGACATGATTAGTAGAATACAGTCATACATAGATTTAACATGAACCCAGATAATGAACATAATTATAATCATCGTAATTGATTTGTAATATTTTCATGCATAAAATGATAAAATGAAATTCAGTGTCAGGTTATATTTTTACAAGTTATGATTGTCCTTTGCTAACAAGAAGTTAAGTCATCTTTTTTCCTATAAATGTTGTATAACAAAAAGTACAATTTACTTATTTAACGTCCAACAGGATATGCCATCAGAAATTGCAGAATACCTGTACACAGATGAAGAAATGGAGTATGTATATGGAAAGCTGTCTCGGACCTTTAACTACTGCGAGGGATTGCTGAGAGAGTGGGGCACAGAATACATCCGGCGATTAAGAGCCAGCTCCATGCAGTCATAGCAATGTGAACATGTGCAACAAGATGTTGACTTATGACAAAAATACGAGGAAAGAAAAAAAAACTCTTTTGTTTTTCAGCATTTAGAAAGCAGAATTCAACATTTACGACACATTACTACATAACTGTCGTAATCATATTCAATGCTGCCCGACTGTAGGCGGATATAGGTGCCACTTTGCCTGTCCGTCCAAATTTTAATTCAACTGGCATTCATTTTGTCAGGGTGTCAAATGCTCTTCCCGAATGTTAAATCAATCATACTCCATGTCCGTTCTGTACACGTGTGTTCACCTAAAAATTGGCTTTTGGTGTTTGTCTGGACATTAACTTTGCTATGGATTGATTGATATTTAAATAACTTGCCGCAAATGTTTGCCTAAATGAGATGGCATGTCATACGTCATGCGTTGGAACCAGAGCTGTAGTTCATACTTAAAGGTCAAAAGTCGAAATTGGATTTTTTCTAGTATCACTTATAACCTGGATGGTTTGAAAAATCACTTTACACAAATGTTTCCCCGCAAAAAGACAATATGCCACGTTATGAGTCAGGTCCATAGGTTAATGGTCAAGGCCACAATTAGAGGTCAAAGCGGAATCAGGGAACACCATCTGTCTTGCTAATATTCTTGTTTAATGGGTTGTCAGTAGGATCGAAGTAATTTTGTGTCATGTTATTTATAAATTTTCTGTCAACCAATATTTACTTATTTTGTCTTTATTGACCGTAGATGTTAAATAAAATTATATATGCCTGAGATGATTTACACAATTATGCTACTGTTTACTTTATTGAAACATTTAGCAAGTTTTGTACATATTATTACAAACCTAAATTTAAATAACAAGCAGTCTACTGGTCATTGAACAAGTCAAGAAGAGTTGGAAAAAAATATTTCCTGAAAGTTTCTCTCGTGATTCTAAAGATCTACTAATTAGCCTAATTATGAAACAAATGCAGCATTCCACACTTTACTGGCAGTCAAGCATTGAACTTGTAAATAACAGTAAATTGAATGGTAATTTTTGCATGAATGATTACAATCATTCGCTTTCACACAACACACATGGACCCGAATTTCAACATTTTTAAACGTATTTAAATGTTCTGTTAGAATTTGATGTCATTGGTCTATTGTGTGATGAATTTTATCATATAATTACTTCGGTTATTTTGTTATATTTGCAACAGTTTGTGTACTAGACTGAAAACAAGATCATAGTTTGAATTGTAACGAACCATGCTGACAGTATATAAATAGTGCTACAAACAAGATGATAGTTTGACTTGTAACGAACCCTGCTGACAGTATATAAATAGTGCTACAAACAAGATCATAGTTTGAATTGTAACGAACCATGCTGACAGTATATAAATAGTGCTACAAACAAGATGATAGTTTGACTTGTAACGAACCATGCTGACAGTATATAAATAGTGCTACAAACAAGATCATAGTTTGACTTGTAACGAACCATGCTGACAGTATATAAATAGTGCTACAAACAAGATCATAGTTTGACTTGTAACGAACCATGCTGACAGTATATAAATAGTGCTACAAACAAGATCATAGTTTGAATTGTAACGAACCATGCTGACAGTATATAAATAGTGCTACAAACAAGATCATAGTTTGAATTGTAACGAACCATGCTGACAGTATATAAATAGTGCTACAATTAAAGTTGTATAATAACCAAGACCTCCAGACTATATTATTGTGTATGTCTGTATGTATGTTCTGCCTTGTTCTTGATCACTTATTTATTAAATTATTTCACAATTTCACAAAATAACAGTATTGTTATGTAATTTGAGTGTTGAGCGTGACACTGTTGTATCACTTCTGTATCTGGAGCATGACACTGTTGTATCACTTCTGTATCTGGAGCGTGACACTGTTGTATCACTTCTGTATCTAATTCAATACTTTCACGCTCAACCCTCGATATATGTTCCGTTAATTTGTTACTGAAAGTCTACAACATACTTGTATACAAATGAACATTTATTTACCTTTGCATCTGCATCGCATGTTGTATGTGCATGTTGTTAGATATAATGGCTTACTAATACAACCATGATGTTTGTAGCAAATGGCTGAACGAGCTTTTTTAGTAACTTGTAAATTTTGGCCAGTTTCCATCCCTTGCTGCTTCTAAGGTACGTTAAAAGCTACTAATTGTTGATTTTTTTTGTTTTTTAATTTCAACATTAATAATTTATTCCAGTTCTGTTGATTTCGACAAATTTTTTGTTAAATTCTTCACAAATATGAAATATTCCTTTTACTAAGAATAGTTGCATATGAATAATTTTTGCAAGTTTATCATTTTAGGCGTGTTGTAGGAAAACCGGACTTAATGCATGTGCTTAAAGTGTCATTCCGGATTAGCCTGTGCAGTCCACACAGGCTAATCCGGGAGGGTGCTTTCCGCTTTTATGGTATTTTCTGTTTCAAGGAAGTCTCTTCTAAACATAAATCCACTGTAGACGGAAAGTGCCGTCCAGGATAAGCCTGTGCGGACTGCAAAGGCTAATCCGAGACGACACTTTACGCACATGCATTAAGTCCGGTTTTCCAATGACGCACCTCATTTGTTTAAATGAAAGAAAATCCTGGGCCCGTATTCACCAACTGATTCTTAGACTTAAGACATTAGAGTAAAGAATAGTCTTGAAGCTGTTCTGTTAAAAAAGCTGTTAATTTGAATAATACTTGGTAATAACCCAACATGCCCAAGGCTCATTCAAACATTCTTTATTTAGAATGGTTTATTAATGACATAAGCCATACTGGGATACGGCATATTTACGAATGCTAAGAATGGGTTGGTGAATACGGACCCATGTCTTCTGCTCTCATTCTTTACAAAGCGATTACACATGATTTTCAGAATTCTTTCATAATGTTTTGTGATAGTTTCATTTTAGACTCCATTTTGTTGTCACTTTCCGATATAAATGTATTCTAAATGTACTTTATTTGCAGAGTACTGTATATCTTGATATAAATAGCATACGTGGGGGGTATACTGGAATCAGCTTGTCTGTCCGTCTGTCTGTCCATCTGTCCGTCTGTGTATTTTTTGTCCGAAGCATAACTTTCAAACCATTTTAGATATTTTCTTCAAACTTCATACATTGATTGACAGTTGTAAGGCGAAGTGCAGTGCACAATAATTGTAACTCTTTCTGCATTATTTATGGAGTTATTTCCATTTGTCAGTTTTTCTTGTCTGGCCATTTTCTCAAAAGCCACTGAAGGGGTTGACCTCAAACTTCATACATGGATCAGTTGTTTTAAGGCGGAGTGCATTGCTCAAGATTTATAACTCTAGCTGCATTATTTATGGAGTTATTCCCCTTCGTCACTTTTCCTTGTCTGGCCATTTGTTTAAAAACTACTTAAGGGATTGACCTCAAACTTCATACATGGATAGATGTTTGATGGGTGAAGTACAGTTCACAGGAATTATAACTCTATCTGCATTATTTATGGGTTTTTTTGCTCTTTGTCAATTTCTTTCCCCAGATTAACTTATACATTTTAACAACTCAAAACTACGTGTTGCTTGTATCAATGTCCTTGTGACAAAGCGGCGTGCGGGGGTATTTGCGCCATGACAGTGGCAGTTCTAGTTTTCAAAATGCTGTGTTTTGTAAAATATTTTAGCAACAAACATAATACTTTATTTCAGAATAATAATTTCATAGTTCATATATTACTGTATAAAAATAGGCCCTAGAAAACCATAGTAGTTTCATTAATATTAAATTCTGTGTTTGCAAACATGTTGAATAAGTGTTTCCATTGTATCTTTATGATAATTATTATTATTTATCATCTGTGATATGTTAATTATTGTTCACTATGGTTCATTAAATACATCATATTGGAAATTTTGTCTTTCTCTCTTAGTTATCACATGTACGACAGTTGAAGAGACATCTCTGACACGAATGCTGTACCTAATATTTACACAAACTGAGTTATGTGGAATGTTGCACCTTTTGCTGGAGTTGATGATAAAAGGTATATTCCAAGTTTCAAGTGAATAACTTTTGTAGTTTTGACGTTATAAGACTTTTGAATATAATCTTTAACCAGAAAATCTATTTGAAAAAGGGGCATAACTCTTTCAAAATAGAAAACTTAGTTATGGGGAATGTTGCACCTGATGCTGGAGTTGATGACAACGTTTTGAAGTGAATAACTTTATTGTTTGGAAATTACAAGACTTTTGAATATAAATTTTAACTAAGATCAGACGCCGATGCCGGTGTAGTAGGAAAGCTCACCTATTCTTCTAATAGTGGAGCTAAATCACTGGAAACGAGTGCGCAAAGCAAATTACGTGCATTACGTGGATCAGTATGACAGTGAACACACACAGGAGGACGATTCATAGATGAGCACTTATTATTTTTATTTATTTATTTATTTATTTTTTTGGCTGATATAGATTTTATTTACCTCGTCCATAGGTTTGTGGAGGTCGAGGTCATCCTGCTCCATACCTTACAATGATTATTATTAGTTAACATAATACATTTATATGTTAGTATATAATAATATTTTTAACATGCCTTTAAACAACCTGACAAATTACTGGTAATGTAGCGATGTATGAAGTAAGTACATGATGAATGTAAAACAATACAGTGCAAACACACAAAGACTCACGTTTCAAACATATACAGACACATACAACAGGAAAAAAAATGAAAAGAACAAAAAAGAAACAAAAGTTTGGACTGTCAACAAATATTTACTTAAAATAAATCATCGGCAAGTTACATGACTATTTTATTGGGTAGTTGAAAGGAAGAACAAAAATTACAAGTTATGTATTTAATTTTGGTTAGTGAAAAGCTACAATAACCCAATGCTGCAGTTCCTTTTCTTGACATTTGCCATTGTTTTGAATTTCCCATGCTAAGCGCAGATAATTCTTCAGCCCTATTAGTGATGGTATTAGTCCCTTTCTCTTGCATAATAATATATATTTTTCATTTCTAGGTTTAGAATATTGAATTAAATCATGTTTCTGTTTGTACTTCCAAGAAACATAGTTTGAAAAAATATTTCAAAATATGTTTGCACATTATCTAAACATAAAAATTCAATAATATAATTAACAATTCTCTGAGTAAAATTGCAATTCCAGAATAAATGTTCAATAGTTTCCTCATATTTATTACAAAAAGTGCATAAGTTATCCTGTTCGATATTCATTTTATATAACAAAGATTTGGTTCCTAGGTTTCTGTGCACTATTCTTGTCTGGAACCACTGTGTCTATGTATCTCTGGATATATTAAAAACAAGGGTGTATACTTTTTTCCATTCAATGTTATTGAAAAGTGTATTTCATTTTGAATGTGAAGTTGGTATGTCTGTGATGTAAATAAAAGATTTATAAGCAATTTTGTTTTGGTTTTGCATCAAAATTTTGTTATTCAAGTAAAATGATAAATTTGCACATTCTATATGCTTTTTTATAAGCGGAAAGCTTGATAAACTGATAAATGTCTTCACAATTCTAATTAAACTTTTATAAAATAAGAAGTTAATTTGAACACCAATATAATTTTCTAAAACAGATTTTTTTTTTAAACAGAGTTGCATATAATATCTCTAACATATCTAATTCCTCTGTCATACATTTTTTTAATTATATATGCTGTTCAAACCTATTTTTAAATTGTGATTATAAAATAAATTTAAAAAAGGGCATATCAAGTATATCTTATCATTTACTTACAACTTGCTTATTAATATACTCAATATAACATGTAAGTACATCTTTCCAGAAACAATTTTTTAGTGTGTTCACAATTTTTTTAGCAAAGACTTTCCCTACATTCAACAGTTGGAAACATTTTCCAGTACACAATACAATTTTCTTTAGCCATGTCATTTTCATAGTTTTTTTCAAAAGCATATAAATCAATCTTAGAATTTTGAAGTGCAGAGTTTCTTGTGCACTGCACTGCTCCTTCCACAGGGTGATTACTATAGGGCACCTGCAAAACCTTTGCAAGGTCCTAATTAACATGTTCATTGGTGCTTTAACTGTGTGTCATTCAAATCTTAATGAAGCCAATGGACTATAGGCTATCCAAAACTCCGCTGTCACACATCGCAGAGCGTAATCTGTGGACTGTGGCCACCACACTCCTCTACCTGATACGTTGTATATCCATCTCCTGGGGGCGGGGTGTCATGGTATAACTGGCTTGTTTTCCTGATGAAGCAGAACCATGTAATGGTGTCGCCTATTATTAATATTAAAATTTCATTAAAATCTTGTACGTTTCCCAAAGAGTTGACTTATCTTGTTGCCCTTTACTAATTGCTTTTTGTATTTAAAAAGAAACTTGAGGTTTATTTGAACTTGAGGCCTCATGCCTACACTCTGAAAAAAAACCTTTGTGATGTCAATATTGAGCATTTAGTATAATTATGTCTGTTAGAAAAATGTCAAAAAGTTCTTTATTTCCTAAAACATGTCTTTTATTACAATTTGTATTTGTAGTTCTTAAAATATTTGGTAATTCACTGCATACTATCTATAAGTTATTCATGATAAAGCAACCATAATACAATGTACTATCTTTTATCAAAGGGTAGACAATCTCGACCGAATCTGATTACAATTAACTTCTACACGAATTAACATTTGCAGCCTTTCTATTGGAATAAATGAACAAGTATCTATACAATTTCCTTTAATATTAATGCTTATATGAACCCGTTTTTATTGTTTAGTTTTTTTGTCTTTGAACAAGATACGCCATCAGAAATTGCAGAATACCTGTACACAGATGAAGAAATGGCCTATGTCTATAGAAAGCTGTCTCGAACCTTTAACTACTGCGAGGGATTGCTGAGAGAGTGGGGCACAGAATACATCATTAATGGCCGGTTCAATGCAGTCATAGCAATATGAAAATGGGGAAAGGTGTTGACTTATGACAAAAATATGAGGACAGAAAAACATAACTGTTCTTTTCAGCATTTAGAATTCATCGGTCAAAGTTGATTTACATTGTTACATGTTCATCTTAACAGCCTTGAAGTTTTTAAATGGGTTTCATTTTTTTTCAAATTTGCATAATGTGTTGCTTCTACCAACGCTCATGAACTTAATTACCTCTTTATTGACAACTGAGGTTTTATTATATATATATCTACAATGCTCATAAAGTTACCTACTTTAAATAGACTTCCAGCCTATATTTTCTCTATATTTTCGTACTTGTCTTGATCGTAAAGTTACTTTACATAATTATTAAATTTCTGTTCTGTAATTTATGTGTTTTTTTTTCTGCAACATCTGAACAGCGTTAATAACATTCTTATCCTCTGACAAAGATCACTGGTTGGTAAGATATTATGAACAGATTTCTATTGTATTTTCTAAAAAGGTTGGAAATGGGTCTGTGAACAAATGATAAGATTTGAAGGATGATCTGGACCCAAGACTATTTAAATTCATTTTATAGGGAGATTGCCACATTATGCTGCATAACTTAATATAAAATTGTAGTTGCCCAACACATGGAGGAATGATCTGACTTGGTGTATGTCTGCGGTCTGCGAGTACTAAATTCTAGTTTATTTTATGCACTTTAAGTGTTATCCTTTAATATCCTTTCAAGTGCATATTTAGATTCCGAATAAAAAGTTTATTTAAAAGAATGTGTAATTTCTGGCCAGTTTTCATCACCAGCTTAATACGCAATTAAAACAACTCATCAAATTACTCCTTTATTTTGTTATATATTTAGTGGATTCCGATATCTCAAAAATGAATCTTTGTTTAAGCGTAGGGTAGGTACACATAATAGATAAAAATTGAATAATTGTTTTAATGAATGACAAACAATTTTGCACAGCCTTGAAAGACCATATTCAGAATGTATTCATGATGTATTGTGATTCTTTATTTTACAGGCTTCTATATTGTGTTAAAGTGTTTGCATCTATGATTTAAGATGTTCAGTTGTAATTTATGTGCATAACAACGTATTTTGATTGAACAACCGTACTTTATTATGCCCCCGGCATATTGATGCAGGAGGCATATAGTGATCGTCATGTCCGTCTTTCCGTGACAAGGTTAAGTAGATTTTACCGTTTCGTCTAGCACCAACACCGCTTACTACAACACTGTGATACTTACACAGTTGTTGCTTATGACCATTCCCTATCCACCCATATCACCCAACCTCACTTTGACCTTGACCTAATTTGGACTTATAATAATTCAAAAGTGCCGTCTCTTGGTTAACTAGATTTTACCGTTTCGTCTAGCACCAACACCGCTTGGTACAACACTTGGATACTTACACTGTTGTTACTTATGACCGTTCCCAATCCACCCATATCACCCAACCTCACTTTGACCTTGACCTTGACCTAATTTGCACTTAGAATAATTCAATTAGGCTGCTCCTTGGATAAGTAGATTTTACCGTTTCGTCTAGTACCAACACCGCTTGCTACAATACTTGGATACTTACACAGTAGTTGCTTATGACCATCCCCAAACCACCCAACCTCACTTTGACCTTGACCTAGTTTGCACTTAGAATGATTCAAAAATGCAATTTTTATGCCCCCGGCATCTTGATGCAAGAGGCATATTGTGATTGTCCTGTCCGTCCTTCCGTCTGTCCTTCCGTCCGTCCGTGACAAGGTTAAGTAGATTTTACCGTTTCCTCTAGCACCAACACCGCTTACTACAACACTTGGATACTTACACAGTTGTTGCTTATGACCATTCCCTATCCACCCATATCACAAACCTCACTTTTACATTGACTTTGACCTAATTTGCTCTTAGAATAATTCAAATGGGCTGTTTCTATGTTAACTTGATATTACCGTTTCGTCTAGCACCAACACCGCTTGCTACAACACTTGGATACTTATACACAGCTGTTGCTTATGACCATCCCCAATCCACCCATATCACCCAACTTCACTTTGACTTTGACCTAATTTGGACTAAGAAATGGGATATCCAGCACCAACCCGGGGGCATGTGTGTTTATCAAACACAGAATATTGTTTTTAGTATATTTTGAAGTATTTTTATAATAATGTTCTTGCTTTTTTTGTATAGTGCGATTTTATTGACCTGGCCCTCATTAATCTCCATACTTACCACTGCACGATAGTATCCACTGTAACGGAGTAAGAATATACATTTTTGTGTTTGAGCCTCCTACCTGGTTAAGTAGCTTAAAACAGATTTACGGTAATGGAATTTCATGAGTGCCAGATAAATACAATCACACTATACATACATCATTGCATATGTTATGCCACTAAAAATCATAATATTGTCAATAATGGTTGATATTTTATTATTCTCCGTGAAGGGGTAGCATATAAGTAGTCGCCACTTTTTACGTCCGTCCAAATTATAATCTCGGCTTATCTCGCGGTGGAATTGTTATTATTAGCAGCAATATATCAATATGTCTCGATTGGTAATTCTGACATTTTTGTTTAGAGTACATGTACCGGTATACATGTACACTCATCGGAGCAGCTGATCTATAAATTTATTACCTACATGCAAATATATTTTATATCACGATTAATATACCGATATATATGGATAAAATGACACATTATTCTAAATTTATGAATTACATCAAGTGATAACTGAAACCTTACATACTGAACCAATCAAGAAACTTTTGTTAAGTTTAAATGTAGAAACTTTTTAGACTGTTGGCGCAAGCCAACAGGATTTAGTAGTTGTATTCAGAAATCGGTCTTGGGGGAAGTACTTCTTTACTCTGCAGGCTACGATTCAGTCAACTGATAAATTACTGCGCTTCGCTCGCTGAACAGTGAGGTTTTCTGTTATCGATACTACTTTCTATGAATAGAAGACAAGAAATAGCTCCGACTTAAAATCCAAAAACAATAATAATAATACTACATTTAGTTCACATCTACAAGTGAATTCGTGTTATGTCTATTCACATAAATATAGTTATGGTATCTGTTTGTGCTGTTGAGTGGTTAACTGCGTATTAATCATATTGCATAAGTTTTATAACAACAGTGTATTGACTCAGTACATATAGCAGAGCAATCGTAACCACTCAATTGACGATTGATCTTGTTTTTGACCTATGCATAAGAATTGTGGAAAAGCATTGTACTTCTAAAGAGAGTTTAGAATGTGTTTTACGAATTTAACTTATTTTTTATTTAAATGGTATTTACCGAGCATAGCGCTTGTGATAAAAATCACTGAACATTAATTCATACTTATACGGTTCATCGACTCTTTTTACCCGTTGTAGATTGACTTGTATACATATAACTCTGTTGCTTTTTGAATAGTTTGCACAAAAAATATTTGCCTCCAACGAATTACAAACAAGAAATGTCTTTAAAAAAAGACAATCGGCGTCGAAATTAATATTGAGATGTCAAGTTTTGCCCGAAACATAATACAAGAGGGATCGTTTACGTAACTTCTCGGACCCCAGCTTGTTTGGTCCCCAATAAGGAGACTTCTCGGAATGTAGCTTTTTCAAACACCCTAAGAAAACTTATCGGAACCAAAATATATATGAGATAAACTCAAACATTTTTAATATTTGTATCGTGAATAAACCGATCATACCTTCCATGTTTTCACCGGTGATAAATAACCTAAATGCTAGTAATTTACGTTACTATAATTATTACAAAAATTTGTCAGGCAACGGTAAATCATTAGCATTGTCAGAAAATAAGTGCAGGAATGAATGATCATTATTATATATCAGACGAGTGTACATAGTTATGTTAAATAATATACTATACGTATCATTAGTTTTGCAAATAGTGTATTCATGCTACGCAAATGAAGTAAAAGTAACTTGAACAACATTTCGGCGTATTAGGGGACTTCTTTCACCACATTTTATTTATACAAAGATGATGAATCTGTTTAGAGATTGAATAACATCTACTCGATAAGTTGATAGGAAGGTGAAATTATAACATCTTTATAAAACGCAACCGCAATTCAAATATAAAATAACATGCACAGTGAGTTTATAAATTCCCCATTTATTGAAATTCTCGGGTTTATGATTCACAGGACGCTATATGTAGATTAGCACAGCTATAACGCGGGCTATTTTTTAGAATGATGCACCCTTTCTCTGGTGTGTGTTTATACGCCAGAATAGACCATTCGTACCGATCTCCGCCGAATGTCAATGTATGGCTCCGAAACGTTTCGGTCAACCATAAATGGGATCAATGTAATTGCTATTTATAGAGCGTGCCGCTGATGTAGGCTAAACAAATAATTATTTCATTATGTGAATGAATATTACATTCTGTTCATGACATACAATGAGAATTTTTTTATATTATTATGTTCAGTTCTAAAGTGTATGTCGAAGATATGTTTATGACTTTATTTTAACCGCTTATGTAAACAATTATGTAAATTTTAATCCACCATAATATGCAACAGTTATTGGTAGGCATCAAACCATTGTTGTAAGTTTGAATTCCCTAAAATTATAAAATTTGCCCAATTCTATTAGCATTCAGTTTTCCCGCTGCATACAATTATCACAAATCTAGGTCAAAGGTTATATTAGACAGCTACGCCGAAAAAAAAATGATGAAAATGTCGTAGATAAATAGCACGGAATTAGACGCGCACTATATAAGTTTTAATTTGCAAAAGACAGTGGCCTGGATCTCCATCTTCAATTAGGTCAAATACCAGCTTATACCAATTTATGTGAAGTAGAGTGTATAGTTTCGAGATTTGTTTTGTAGAAATGATATGACAGACAGGGGACTTACTTCAATAAATGTTCCTATAATATGATAAAAATACTCTCATAATTCATTTTGCTTTAAGTTTCTTTTCTTGCCAACAGTCTTTCTACGCTGTCAGCGTTTTGATTACACTTGAATTTATTTGACTGAAACAAGTAGATTATTAACACACAATTTCTGTACAAACAAATACAGACATACTGCAGCAGTTGCTCATATATAAATATAAGTCCGTGTCATGATGGCCGATAATGGCACGTTCCCGGACCTGTTGCCATGTATGTTGACGGCACCATATGTCATGGTGGACCCCAATATGCAAAATAAGCTAGTCTCCCTGTTCACACCTTTTCAATAGGGAAAGATGGGGCTAAAACTAAATGTCGGTTTGGTAAACAGTGGATCGCTTGAGTAAAAAAAATAAAATGCTAACTGTGAAATCAGTCTCAAAATATGGCACCCTTCAAGGTTGTATTGTTCACATCGTATGTGTATAAGGAAGTGTCATTGGAAATCACGTTAGCTGAGGTTATTTATAAAGTAGATGCTACTGTGAAAAGCATATATTGATAATACTCAGTATATAGTAACCATTTACATAGCTTCAGTTAAACTATGAGTATACTGTATGCATAAAGTAAACAAATAGTAAGGTCGCTTTAATAATTTTGTTTTAAAAATAGTCTGCCAACATAATGCAATGTAAAGTATTGTGTAAGAGTTTTATATTCATGAACATATAAATGTTAACAAGAATTTTATAAACACCAACAATTTAAATTCCAAATATATTGTAGATCATAACGAAAATAGCGTGCTCAGGTTGCGGTGTCTACCGCATATTGAACTTCGACAATAAAGTTTTCACCATCCGCAGATGGTGGCGTTCATCCTCGTAGACCGCGGATTGCGACGTTCTGTGGCGATACTGCGGCAAAGGCAAAAACCGAGCGAGTCGTTACCTATATTGTGTGTATTGTAAGCACACTAAAGTAGTTTATGACGTCGTGTCAAATGTTGGCGTAAATTTGTGTAACATGCTAGGCCCGCATTCACAAAGCTCCATAGTCTTTGGCTGTTTCATGTATAGGTCATTTTACACTAAAGTGTTTCAGACTTGCAAATGTTGCTTATATATTTCATATTTTACCCTTTTGTAAATAAAAATCATTGGATTATACATAGAAAATTGTATCTGAAATTTTCACTTAACTACAACTTAAGTTAAGATTTCCCTTTGGAGCTTTGTGAATACCCGCCCTGTTCATTCATTTTAATGTCTCCTTTTATCTGATTATGTGTGTGCTTTTAAAATGTTGTACGTTCGAAAATTGAGAAAATTAAATAATCCGCACAAAAGAAAACCCTGAAACATTTTCCTTGCAAGTAATTTTATGTAACAGTAATATAAATGTATTGTCACAACCACTCTGCGAAGCCGGCATAACAATATACAAAATCACGCACTACAGTTTTATTAATTTATACATAACCTCTAATACCTCTGTATTTATTCAGAGTCAGTGTACTTGAAATTAAAATAATGTGTACTATCTTACTATATTTTATTGATGTCCATTTCTATTTATCGAACCCTGACAGTCATTGCCCGAGATAATAGAAATAATAGACAATAATAAAGGTAATTTTGTTAAATACCCGTACTATCAACATCCTCTGAGAAGGGTTTTTTAGAATAATTAATATTGTATTATCTTTTTTGCCGTTTATTGAAACAAGAAATGTCTTGACAATCGGTATTGAAATTAATATTGAGATGTCATTTTTAGCCTCAACGTAATAGAAGAGGCCCAAGGTGATCGGTTATGTGACTTCGCGGACCCCAGATTGTTCGTTCCCCACCTATATAAGGGGACATCTCTGACATTAGATTTTGGACACCATCAGAAAACTTCTCGGTCCTAAAAATTTGTTTGAAAAATATTCAATCATTATTTAAGAAATAATTGACGGGTAACCGTTGGTTATTACCGCAATAACCAACAGTTACCCGTTAATTATTTCGATTCTAACACGATCTTATATACAATTCGTATTTTTAAAGGTTATGAATGAGAACTATATTTATCTATACTCCGCCCATTTTCCGAGAAGAGAATTCACATGTGCGTTTCAATGACATCAATAAATCATAACAATTCAAAATGACGTCAGCTTTATTGATAAACATTGAGCGAATGACGTCATACTTATCGATATATTACAGTGAAAATATGACGCTAAAAAGCGCAATTTAAAAGCATATTAACAAAACGAAAAACGTTTTTGTGAACTTAAGCATGAAATGTGTATTACAAGTGTGGTTTTATTGTTCTACAAATGCAGAAAATGATTTGTAGCGCGTTTAAGCAAGTGCATTTTACGGAACAGTTTCTTCGAATTTCCGGAACTATTTTCAAAACATTAGGCTCCGCCCATTATTTGTTGCAGAATAACCCACAGTTATTTTCTTTTCTATCTACGCACCACTAGCCGAGTGCCGTGGTAGAATAATATATGTACTGTGAATAACGAATCGTACCGCCCCATGTTTTCACCAGTGATATACTAATAACCTAAATATTTTACGTTAAAATTGTGACAAACAAATAATTTCTGTATTATGTAGCGCAATAAAACCACATTTGTACTACTTATTTTATATTTAAGTTTTCAAAAACGTTTACATTTTGTTAATATACTTTTTATTTGTGCTTGTTAGCATAATAAATTATGTTCACTGTGTTTATCAATAAGTATGACGTGATTCGCTCAATGTTTATATTGAAGCTGACGTCATTTTTAATTGTTATTTATTAACGTCACAGAAACGCACGAGTGAATATACTTTGCAGAAAATGGGCGGAGTATAGATAAATATAGTTATGAACTGTTGGATTTAGCAAACAGAAACAGCTTAAAAGGCCAATTTTAGATAATTCAAGAGCCGTAACTCCACAATTAATAAAATACATGATTACATCGTTTATGAAGTTCTTTGCAAGTATTAAATCATGGCTAGACTTTAATTATTGATTATTTAATGTTTTTACAGTGTTTTATTTAAAATGAAATTAACATGTCACGATAGATTCAAGAGCCTTGAACTTTTCTATGATGAAATTATTCATATTTAGGCTATATATTCATATTAGCCGAGATGTAACATTACATATATATATATATATATATATATATATATATATATATATATATATATATATATATATATATATATATATATATATATATATATATATATATATATATATATATATATATATATATATATATATATATATATATATATATATATATATATATATATATATATATATATGTAATGTTACATCTCGGCTAGTTGTTGAAAAGATGTCAACCGAAGTTTTTCTTTTTCAACTAGTTCAAAATATAATTTTTTCCGAATAAATGATATCCAGAAAGAACGCGGAAGGTCAAATCTTTCTTGTGATAATATTGTTTCAGTCCGATTAAAACAAATTGTATACTTTAAACTAACAGTATACACCAATATCTGACGCGACGTCTTGTGCAATTATTAATATCTCATACATACATGTTATACTTGTGAGCTGAGTAATTATACTTCTACTTCCGCTCAAAACTTAAATGGTCAATTAAGCTAACAGTCGTTATATATTGATGTAAATAAAACAAAAATATTAAACTGTGAGTTTATAAATTATTACATATAAATAAATAAATGTATAAAAATAAATTATGCTGAAATAATTTTAACATGTTTATTTAGCAAGTTGCTTCTAATATTAGTTAAATCTAAAGTTAACCGACTGTTAGCTTAATTGGCTGTTCAAGTTTGTTGTTTACAATATAAAACAATACAGATACACTTTTAGGGTCTTTATTAAAAGATGCGATATATAAATAACAAGTGTATAGTGTATAACAATCCGTTTGTTCATTATAAATGATAACAATCTAACTTCCAATGATAGTTCAAAACTAATCTAGTGTCATACAAGACAAGACAGAATCTGATGTCATGAGCTACACTTACACACACCCTTACTATCATATTTGGTGAAACTGACAAAATATTTGTCATAAATAAATAAATACATCTTAGGAGAACATATTTGCAATCATGGCAATAATGTCCAGGAATGTAAAATACCAATGTGTAAAATATATCACAGTTTAACAATAGGAATATTTGTCATAAATAAATCAATACATCTTAGGCGAACATATCTGCAATCATGGCAATAATGTCCAGGAATGTAAAATACAAAGGTGTAAAATATATCACAGTTTAACAATAGGAATATTTGTCATAAATAAATACATACATCTTAGGAGAATATATTTGCAATCATGGCAATAATGCCCAGGAATGTAAAATACAAATATGTAAAATATATCACAGTTTAACAAAAGGAATATTTGTCATAAATAAATAAATACATCTGAGGAGAACATATTTGCAATCATGGCAATAATGCCCAGGAATGTAAAATACAAATATGTAAAATATATCACAGTTTAAAAAAATAGGAATATTTGTCATAACTAAATAAATACATCTTAGGAGAACATATTTGCAATCATGGCAATAATGCCCAGGAATGTAAAATAAAAATATGTAAAATATATCACAGTTTAAAACAATAGGAATATTTGTCATAAATAAATAAATACATATTAGGAGAACATATTTGCAATCATGGCAATAATGCCCAGGAATGTAAAATACAAATATGTAAAATATATCACAGTTTAGCAATAGGGATATGTGTCATAAATAAATAAATACATCTTAGGAAAACATGTTTGCAATCATGGTAATAATGCCCAGGAATGTAAAATACAAATATGTAAAATATATCACAGTTTAGCAATAGGAATATTTGTCATAAATAAATAAATACATCTTAGGAGAACACATCTGCAATCATGGCAATAATGCCCAGGAATGTAAAATACAAATATGTAAAATAAATTACAGTATAACAACAGGAATATTTGTCATAAATAAATAAATACATCTTAGGAGAACATATCTGCAATCATGGCAATAATGCCCAGGAATGTAAAATACAAATATGTAAAATAAATCACAGTATAACAACAGGAATATTTGTCATAAATAAATAAATACACCTTAGAAGAACATATTTGCAATCATGGCAATAATGCCCAGGAATGTAAAATACAAATATGTAAAATATATCACAGTTTAACAATAGGAATATCTGTCATAAATAAATAAATACATCTTTGGAGAACATATTTGCAATCATGGCAATAATGCCCAGGAATGTAAAATACAAATATGTAAAATATTTCACAGTTTAACAATAGGAATATTTGTCATAAATAAATAAATACATCTTAACATATTTGCAATCATGGCAATAATGCCCAGGAATGTAAAATACACATATGTAAAATATATCACAGTTTAACAATAGGAATATTTGTCATAAATAAATAAATACATCTTAGGAGAACATATTTGCAATCATGGCAATAATGCCCAGGAACGTAACATACAGATCTGTAAAATATATCTCAGTTTAACAATAGGAATATTTGTAATAAATAAATAAATACATCTTAGGAGAACATGTTTTAATGATGGCAATAATGCTCAGGAATGTAAAATACAAATATGTAAAATATATCACAGTTTAGCAAAACGGATATGTGTTATAAATAAATAAATACATCTTAGGAGAACATATTTGCAATCATGGCAATAATGCCCAGGAATGTAAAATACAAATATGTAAAATATATCACAGTTTAGCAATAGGGATATGTGTCATAAATAAATAAATACATCTTAGGAAAACATGTTTGCAATCATGGTAATAATGCCCAGGAATGTAAAATACAAATATGTAAAATATATCACAGTTTAACAATAGGAATATTTGTCAGAAATCAATAAATACATCTTAGGAGAACATATTTGCAATCATGGCAATAATGCACAGGAATGTAAAATACAAATATGTAAAATATGTCACAGTTTAACAATAGGAATATTTGTCATAAATAAATAAATACATCTTAGGAGAACATATCTGCAATCATGGCAATAATGCCCAGGAATGTAAAATACAAATATGTAAAATAAATTACAGTATAACAACAGGAATATTTGTCATAAATAAATAAATACATCTTAGGAGAACATATCTGCAATCATGGCAATAATGCCCAGGAATGTAAAATACAAATATGTAAAATAAATCACAGTATAACAACAGGAATATTTGTCATAAATAAATAAATACACCTTAGAAGAACATATTTGCAATCATGGCAATAATGCCCAGGAATGTAAAATACAAATATGTAAAATATATCACAGTTTAACAATAGGAATATTTGTCATAAATAAATAAATACATCTTTGGAGAACATATTTGCAATCATGGCAATAATGCCCAGGAATGTAAAATACAAATATGTAAAATATTTCACAGTTTAACAATAGGAATATTTGTCATAAATAAATAAATACATCTTAGGAGAACATATTTGCAATCGTGGCAATAATGCCCAGGAATGTAAAATACACATATGTAAAATATATCACAGTTTAACAATAGGAATATTTGTCATAAATAAATAAATACATCTTAGGAGAACACATTTGCAATCATGGCAATAATGCCCAGGAACGTAACATGCAAATCTGTAAAATATATCTCAGTTTAACAATAGGAATATTTGTAATAAATAAATAAATACATCTTAGGAGAACATGTTTGCAATCATGGTAATAATGCTCAGGAATGTAAAATACAAATATGTAAAATATATCACAGTTTAGCAATAGGGATATGTGTTATAAATAAATAAATACATATTAGGAGAACATATTTGCAATCATGGCAATAATGCCCAGGAATGTAAAATTCAAATATGTAAAATATATATCAGTTTAACAATAGGGATATGTGTCATAAATAAATAAATACATCTGAGGAGAACATATTTGCAATCATGGCAATAATGCCCAGGAATGTAAAATACAAATATGTAAAATATATCACAGTTTAACAATAGGAATATTTGTCATAAATAAATAAATACATTTTAGGAGAACATATTTGCAATCATGGTAATAATGCCCAGGAATGTAAAACAAGAGGGCCATGATGGTCCATAGGGCTCACCTGAGTACTGGCAATGACGAAGACCTTACTGTTGTGACAGGTTTAAAGATATGTTATTTAAAGCATGTGTGCCATAATGGTCTTAAAACATTCAACTAGATGATTAACTATCATATTTATGTAACTCCCCAGCTAACCCTTGCATATCAAAAACAAACAATAAAACTCATGGCCATACACAACAAAGGACTGTACTTTCATGAAAAAATCCGAAGAATACACAAATGGGTTTGATAAGTCTCCTTGATTTCTTGTGTCAGGCAGTGTGACGTGATATCCTGTCTGGGTGGTGCTGCTACTTTCTTTTTAGCTCACCTGAGCACAAAGTGCTTGGTGAGCGATTGGTATAAGGGACCTTTCCAGCATCATCCGTCGTCTGTATGCCTTCAACAATTTGGCCCGTTATCGCGATAAAGAGTAGATTTTTATTCAATCTTGACCCTACTTGCACAGTTTGTGTATGACCATAAAATTTCAGTTGGTATTGATAATGGGCCAAATTGGACCAGAAACCTAAGAGTTATGGCCCCTTGTTTTTTGGAAAAAAATGCAAAAATTGCCTTTTTCGTTCATAGATAACTTCATTTCGATGGCTTAAAGCCAAAACCACGTATCTGACCATTTTGACCAAAATGAGTTTTTTTGTTCACTATAATCAATTATGAGTATTACACATTGTGTCAAAATTTGAGAGCTATATCTTAATTAGTTATTGAGATGTTGATTAGAGATCAAACCTAGTATCTGTTTTTAATCAAATTTTCTGCTGCCATAACACGGTATCTGCAGGTATACACAAAATCAATTTAAATCTCATTGATATTGAATGTCCAGAACAACTTATTTAACTTTACCTGATTTTGGTTTAAACAAAACAATTGAAACACAGTCTATTTTATTTAACCAGAAGCATGTATCTTGGGATACTTTGTTTTGGTTTAATGTAAAAAATAAAAAAATTAATTAATATTTTGGTGCCAAAACCACGTATATGACGATACTATTTTATGTAATGCCCTTTGGAAGATATTAACAAAGTCCAAAACATTGCATCTGCTGTTGAACTGATTTGGCACACAAACATACCCAACTATTTTAAACTTTCGTTACTGCTAAACCATTGCATGTGTGGCTAATTGGTTTTGTCAGTAAACAAAAGCCAGTGTGAGAGAGTTAATTAGAGTTGATATCCAGGTATCTTATTTCAATGTGCCAGCTGATTAAAAAATTTAATGAGAGATTGTACGGTTATTTTCACACTTCTACAGAGCATTTGAAAAATGTAGAGGAATGGGTTAACATAGTGTTTTTGGATCGTTTCTGTTATTTTTATCAACAAAAAGGTATGTGATTATATTCTCTCACTAATATTTGTTATTTTATTTGGTATTCTGGGAAAACAAAGAATGCACATCGTTTTTAAGCCCATTATGCAAATAATTATAATAAGTTGATTTATTCAATAACATCACAACTTACAGTGCTGATAAATTATCTACCAAATACTTGTGCATTTTTATTGAATATTTGTAATATTTTTTTATTATTATTAACCGCTGACTGCACAACATGAACATACAACTTACAAAACATTACCATACATTTTTTCAGATGTTAGCAGATTCAGATGATGATCTGTTAAAGTTGACGCAGGAGTTGGAACGTTCCACTGAACATGAAAGACGCATAACAGACAATCATAATGGACATGTCAGTAGTGCAACCAGGGAATGTGGTTATACCGAGCATGTTGCAGATATTGAAAACCAGTGGGTTGAACGAGAGCAGATTTGGAATCATATTTCTACAGTCCCAGATGCGAGTGTCCAATCAAACGATACAGAGACTCATACAAATACAATCGATGCATCACAAGAACAATACCGGTCAAACAGTGACACAAGAGAGGTGGACAACAAACAACATGATTGTGTTCTAGATCCAGTGCAGAACTGCACAAAACATGATGATATTCCCACTGTCCCAGATGCGAGTGTCCAATCAAACGATATAGAGTCTCATACTAAAACGAATGATGCATCACAAGAACAATACCTGTCAAATAGTGACACAAGAGAGGTGGACAACAAACAACAGGATGGTGTTCTAGATACAGTGCAAAACTGCACAAAACATGATGATATTCCCACTGTCCCAGATGCGAGTGTCCAATCAAACGATATAGAGTCTCATACTAAAACGAATGATGCATCACAAGAACAATACCTATCAAATAGTGACACAAGAGAGGTGGACAACAAACAACATGATGGTGTGCTAGATACAGTGCAAAACTGCACTAAACATGAACAACAAAGCAAATTGCAAACGTCAGTTGGAAAAAAGAGCAAACGAAAGAAAAATCCTACTAGAAAGAAATTGAAGTACATTTCCACAAGTTCAGATGACGAAATGCCATTGAGTATTTACGCAAAACGACTGCACATGAAAAAAGGAAGTGACAATGACGATGACACTACATATTTACCTAATGCAAATGAATTAAACTCAACAGATTCAGAATACTTTTCTAATCTGTCAGATAATGCAAGGAAAGAATTTGTGATTGAGGAAAAATTTAAGAATGAATGGGAAACAGAGAAACGAAAACTAACTAAACGGAAAAAGTGTCATACCACAAGAAAACAACGCAAAGCCCTGAAGAAGGATGATATTTCAAATGATGTGGAAATACTGAAAATCAAAAGTAGTATAGAATTTTTTCATAAAAACACATTGAAAGAGGCAAACGAAGGACGTCTTGACCAGCTTTTGCACAACCACAATTTGCAACGTCATCCTGTGCCTCCACATGGAAATTGCTTTTTTCAATCAGCTTGTCTCTCAGGACAATTAACAGAAGACCAACAAAGCCTTAGACAATCGTTGTGCAAACATCTTGAAGAAAATGTCGAAGAATACATGGGTTTTCTCCTAACAAAATACAATCCAGAAGACGAAGAGCAGTTTCTAATAGAATATCTTGATGAAATAGAACACTTAAAATCACATGGTCACTGGTCAAGCAAAGTTGCTGATTTTTTGCCGCTTGCACTTGCTAACTATATTAAAAGAAGAGTAACGATATTTACTAGCAAGCCAGAACAACCGCTTATACAAATACTTCCTACAATGACAGATTCATGTACTGGACAAGATGTAATGTTAGCATATATTTCAATTCCAAACATATTGGAGCATTATGATGCTTGTATGCCTATTGAAACTACAAACCAAGAAACTGAGTCATATATAGCTACTCCCATTCAGATGGAATCACCAAATGCCACTTTGACAAGACAGAAAACAGTGAACCAAGTTTCCCCTAGAAAGAAAGCACAATACATCTCTCCAAAGAAAAAACTTCTTGTCAGAAAAAGAAAAGCAACACCTGAAAACTGGAAGAAAAATATAAGGAAGAAACGTAAATTATGTGGTGAAGAATATACTGCTCTATCTGGGAAAGTAATTAAATGTAAAGAAGTATTGCCTTGTGACTGTTCAAAATGTAAATATAAATGTAATAGCAAGTTAACTGATCTTCAAAGGTGTGAACTAAAAAATATCTACTACGCACTGGGTTCCTACGAAAGACAGAAAGACTTTTTGTGTGCGAGAGTACAAGAATTGCCCACGAAAACCTACATGGACGAGTTAGGAAACAGAGTGGCAAAGAAAAAGCAAGTAGCTAGAAATTACACTTTCGAAGTAGAAAACAATGTTGTTCGAGTGTGTAAAAGATTTTTTCTGAAGACCTTGAATATTGGTGAATCAAAAGTAGAGCAGGCATTGTCTAAAAAAACAACTGGTCATTTTCAAGGCAGAGATGAGAGAGGAAGACACACACCACACAATAAAACAAGCATCGAGAAATTGAATTGTGTTCGCAAGCACATAGAATCCTTTCCAACAGTTGATCCGCATTACATTAGAAAGGATTCACAAAGAAAATACTTAGCTCCTGATTTAAACATAACTAAAATGTATGAAGAATATGAAAAGCAGTGTAATTCTGTAAATACAGCGGGAGTAAAAGAAGGAATATACAGGCGGACTTTTAATGAAGAATACAATCTTTCATTTCATACACCGAAAAAAGATCAATGTACCGTATGCCACAAATATGAACTCTCAAAGGCTGAAAATAAACTAACTGAAGAGATGAAAAAAGAATATGAAAATCATCAAAAAAGAAAAATGCATGCAAGAGAAGAAAAATACTCTGACAATGAAAAAGCAAAACATAATGAAAAGCTTGTGTGCAGTACCTTTGACTTACAGTCTGTTTTGTACACACCTTGCTCGCTTGTTAGTGTTATGTATTACATGAGAAAGCTCTGTTGTTACAACCTAACATTGTACAGTGCAAGTGACAAAAAAGGCAACTGTTATTTGTGGTCAGAAGTTGGTGGAAAACGTGGATCTAATGAGATTGCGACATGCTTACATAAATATCTAGCCAGTTTGCCAAGTGTTGTGGAGCATGTTATTCTATATTCGGATTCATGCACTGGTCAAAACCGTAATCAAATTGTAGCCTCGTGTCTTCTTAATGCTGTTACCGTCAATTCAAATTTAGTTACAATCGATCACAAATTTCTCGAAAGTGGTCACACTCATATGGAATGCGATTCAATGCATGCAGCTATCGAATTTGCAAAATCAAAAACAAAAATACATGTGCCAACCCAATGGGAAACAGTCATCACAATGGCTAGACGGAAAAACCCATACAATGTAGTGCCCCTGAAGTATTCTGATTTTTTAGACTTCAAGGGATGGAAAACAAAATGCACAAAATCAAAGAGCGAAAGTGGTGAAAAGGTTATGTGGACAAGCATGAAATGGATGAGATTCCTAAAAAGTGAGCCAGAAAACGTACTATTCAAGTATGATATGGATCAAAGCGAATTTGACCGAGTTAAAATGAACAAACGATCATCAAATGACCAACCACAGCAACTATACAAGAGTCAACTGCCCATATCAAGTGCTAAAAAGAAAGACTTATTAGCACTGTGTAAAAATGGAATCATTCCGAGTGAATTCCACGAGTTTTACAAAAGTCTCCCAGCAAGTCAAAGCGTATCAGAAAACCTACCAGAACCAGATTGTGAAGAAAGTGACTATGACACAAACATTGAGTGAGGCTTATTAACATAGTATGCAACTGTTAGACACGCATGCTAGATGTTAACAGCCAGACGATAATGATAAACCCCAGATGGGAAATACACCAATTGGCAATATTAACAACGCTGTAAATAATTTATAATCTTAATGTCACCAGATATTTCACATCAAAAACCCAATGTTTAAACTTTGAATATAATTTGTTATTTGGTATCTTCTTATTATGTATTGTTACGATGTTGTTTATAGAGCCATTTTTGGTAATTATTCCAAATATTTTGTCAGTCACGTTACCAGTTATGTATTGGCGGTATGCTTCTAGATTTATGGTCGTAAAGATTATGGTCACTTACTTTGTTTTGCATTATTTTCGTTTGACAAGGTAAAATAGCTTTCAGTGCGGGTTAATTTCAAACCTGATGAAACGTCTTAACGAATGGCGTTTTATTGATGTAAATAACATTCAATGTTTATTACAATAGTTTTATTGTAATACTCCATAATAAAATATATATTATATCTAATGATGTAATCTAACATATTTAAATGCCAATGATATCAACTATCTTATATCTGCAACTGAATAAACTGCTTATGAATATTATTCATGACTCGTTATGAACATAGTGAAATTATTTTTATGTCGATATTACATTACATTATAATTATGTAGAATTGCAACGTTATTTTTTTACATAATAAATGCCTCAAAGCAGCGTAATGTAACAAAATCTGATTTATTAAGAGCTAACAACCCCATTTTATGTGATAAAAGGCGTGTTACATACACGGATAACAAAATTTCACATTGCAGATACGCGGTTATTTCCAAATGAATACATCCGTTGGTCACCATACTTTAGTGAAAGAACAATCTATCCCATAATACTTTGTTTGAAACCCAAATTAACTTAAGTTTGGTTAAGGTTTATGCATGCCATAATAACCTATGCACATATGCTTTATTTTGGCATTATACTAAATCATTGATTCGTTATGTGTTTCGTTGGTGCCAAAATATGTTATCATTATGTGTATGATACTGGCATACATTTTCCTTTCAAATAATAGTTTTTGCTAAAAACCAAAACCAAGCATGGTTATATACTTGGTATTGGCACATATATTCTTATATAGTATTAAGCCAAAACAATGTATTTCAATATACACTAGTTTGGCCCGTGTGAAAGTTATACATTTATATAAAATACTTATGCCAAAACAAAACTATCAATTTGCCCATATATGGTAAAGAGATGGTCAAGCAAACGTTCATAAAAAATAACAGCTTCAGGTCTACTATAAACAGGAAAAAAATGTTTTTGATTATCCAAATAGTTGTAAAATTAACACGTTTTTCTGCTCTCCTGAAAAATTTGGTGAAATAGAGATACGTGGTTCTAGCTTTAAGCCATCGATTTGTCTACCAATCTTGACCAAACTTCCACAGTTTGTGTATTATCAAAAGATCACAGTAGAAGTCAACATCGGGTCAGATTGGGCAACAAACGCCAGAATTATGCCCCCTTTTTTGTTGAAAAATAGGCAAAAATTGCCATTTTACCTTGATTAAGACCTCTTTTTTTTTCCAATCTTGACCAAACTTCCATAGTTCGCCTGTGACCAAACAATTTCAGCAAGAGCCAAAAATAGGTAAGGTCACCACAGACACCAGAGTTATGGCCCCTTTGATGTGGAAAAAAATTGCCTTATGTTGTTCATAGAGACTTTATTTTTCTTCCAATCTTGACCAAACTGCCACAGTTTGTATGTGATCATAGAACTGCAGCAGAAGCCAACAATGGGTCAGATTGGGCAATAAACATTGGAGATATGGCCCCTTTGTTAGTGAAAAAAATGAAAAAATTGCCTTTTTCGTGCATCGAGATTTCATTTTTCATTCAATCTTCATAAAACTTCAACATGTTTTGTATGGCCATAAGATCTCAACACAAGCAGCAAATGAGACAGGCCACAGCAGTTATATCCACTTAATTGTGAAAATTAATGCACAAATTAATTTGTTGCAAGACAGGGACTTTATTTTCAACCAGTCTGGACCAAATTTGCACAATTTGTCTATGACTATAACATCTTAAGCAAATTCCAATAAAGGTAAATGGCAATACACTATACTCTTTGAAACAAGCCGGCAAGCATGACATGACCTTTGCGAAGCGGTCGCCATTATCTTTCCGAACTGCAGCATTAACACTATTCCTCCGAAATTGCCAGCGAAAAGTTGGATACCGAGTAGAGAAAATATAAGCCTACTTCTGTTGTTGACCTGGCAATTGACAGGTGCAATACAGATGCCTGTCCAGCCTACTCCTCTTGTTGACCTGGCAATTGACAGGTGCAATACAGCTGCCTGTCCAGCCTACTTCATTTATTGACCTGGCAATCAACAGGTGCAATACAGATGCCTGTCCGGTTGAATCAGTTGGGACCATGACAAACACTACATGAACGTCACAAGTGCACCATCAAAACATTGGGCAAGTGCCAAGTGAACACAAGCCCAAAATGGCGAAGACATAGTGCAAATTTCTTGGTAAATCGGCATCACTAGGCCTTGTAAATGCCTTCTGTGATATTAGTAGAATCTTCTCTAATCTCTATATGCCGACAAAGGCCTGAAAATTAGGCACACTGGATAGATTCAATGTAAATTGGCCATTATAAAAACAAAAGCTGTTGGAGGACAGCATGCTCGACTTTTCTTGTACTCTTCAGCTTTACTTGCATTTTTTTCTAAAACAAACTGTTTGGATAGTCGAGGCCAATTAAACAAAGTTGATTTCATTCTCGAGTTACTGAATGGAAAGCCTTTCTATAATTTTGCGAAAAAATGACCTTGACTTTTCCCCATGCACCACATATGCAATCTCATGCAATGTTTTGCTATACAGTATCTATAAATGGAGTTTCATTAAAATATTTCAATTTGTACTCGAGTTATTTGGCAGAAACTTTTTTTTTCTATTTTTAGTAACAGTGACCTTAACCCAACAAAAACTAAATGCAATCCCCAGTGAAGTATTGCTTTAGGGTATCTATGTATGAAGATTCATTCTAGAGTTAGAGAGTGGAAATGTTAAGTTGAAGCCGCCACCCCACCCGATTTGAATGTAAAAATGTTAAGTGTCAAAAGGTCTTATATTTTGACAAATTTCAAACTTGAGTTACCAAACTTGGCTAAGGCGCCCATTTTCATATGGGAAATAATCATTTTACAATTAAAAGAAATCCCTCAAACCCAGTGCCAAGTTACTTGAAATTCCTTTCACAATTATGCTCCGGACAGGTTCTATATTTGACCATTAACCTTTAAGTGTGACCTTGACCTTGGACCTAGGAAAATGGTCCATGCGTTTGACACACCATCTTAACAGGCTTAGCACTTCTGCCAAGTTATTTGAAATGTCTTCCTCTCTGGACAAACTTATGCTCCAGACAGGGTTTATGGCTTTAATTTTATATTTGACCTTTGATCTTTTAGTGTGACCTTGACCTTGGACCTAGGGACCTGGTTCTTGCGCATGACAAATCGTCTCACCATGATTAAAATTTAAATTTGTGCAAAATTAACTGAAATTACTTCCATACTGGACAAAACGATGCTCCGGACAGGGTCCATGGCTTAAATTCTTATATATGAGCTTTGACCTTTAATTTGACATTGCCCTTGGACCTAGGGACATGGTTTTTGCGTGCAAAAAACCGTCTCAACATGCTTAGCACTTCTGCCAAGTTATTTGAAATTCCTTCCCCGTTGGACAAAATTATGCTCTGGACAGGTTCTATGGCTAAAATTTTTATATTTGACCACTGACCTTTCAGTGTGACCTTGACCTTGGACATAGGGACTTAGTTCTTGTGCCCCACACACCGTCTCACCATGCTTAACAATTGTGCCAAGTCATTTGAAAATCCTTCCATACTGGACAAAACAATGCTCGGGCACGTGTATTTTATCAATTAATTAGCTGTGTTGACTGCAGCAGACAATAAAATCTGCTGTGAAAGCTAATCTCTTACGTTACAATGGCCGTTTTTTCACTCGAGAAACATGTACACCCACTAAGTCAGTGAATGATCAAAGTGAGCGCCGAAAATTCTAACAATTTACAGTTATTACTAAGCATCAATCAATCTCCGTGAAGCACAGCCCTGTAAAGCGCATGGTCGGTACATGCACACTTTGCCATGGAAAGCGTTGTGTACCTACCATGTGCTTTACCATATACAGGTCTTTAACATTTTACGCGCATAGGCATGACGTTCATGGGGACATTTTCTCTCAGTTTTGCAAGAACAAATATACAATGTCATGTATTTTAATCAAGATCTTTATAATTCACCAATTATCCAACCAGTACTACATTCAACAGTTGTAATGATAAAAACACTAAACACATGCCCATATGAAAATAATTAATCAAACAAGAGGGCCAGATGGCCCTATATCGCTCACCTGGGTATTATGATATAGGCCTAGCAGTTTAACAGAAAGTGTTTAAAGTCATTTTGCTATTTAAGTCTATATTAACAATGTGACCCCCAGAGTGTGGTCATTTTTGACCCAGGGGCATAACTTGAACAATCTTTGTAAAAGATCCCTTAACAATGTTACATTCCAAATATCAAACCCCTCTGCAATGCAGTTTGAGATTGAATTTTGTTTTAATTATTTTGCTAATTAAGTCTATATAAACCATGTGACCCCCGGGGCGTTGCCAGTTTTGACCCCAGGGGCATAATTTGAAAGCTCTTTGTAGAGAACCACCATAGGATGTTATATACCAAATATCTAACTTCTGGCCTTTCGGTTTTCAAGAAGAATTTTTTTTAAATCACTTCGCTAATTAAGTCTAAATAAACCATGTGACCCCCAGGGGCATAATTTAAAAACTCTTTGTAGAGGACCACCATATGATGTTACAAACCAAATAATCAAACTTCTTGGTCTTGCGGTTTCAAAGAAAACAAATTTTAAAAGTTTTTTTGCTAATAACGTCTAATTAAACCCTGTGAAACACGGGCGTGGCCAGTTTTGACCCCAGGAGCATAACTTTAAAACTCTTGGTAGAGAACCACAATATGATGTTACACTCCCAAAAACAAACTTCTTGGCCTGGCAGTTTCAGGGAGAACTTTTTTTAAAGCAATTTTGCTAAATAAATCTTTATAAACCGTGTGACCTGCAGGGCATGGCCAGTTTTGACCCCAGGGGCATGATTTGAACAACCTTTATAGAGGACCATAATACGATGGCCTTGGTGTTTTCGAGAAGAAAATTTTAATAGTTTTTATTGCTAATTATGTCTATCTAAACAATGTGACCCTAGGGGCGTGGTCAGTTTTGACTCTAGGGGCATGATTTAAACAAACTTCGTAGAGGACCACTAAACAATGTTTAAATACCAATATTAAACCTCTGGGCCTTTTGGTTTCAGAGAAGATGTTTTAAGTCATTTTGCTCTTAAAGTCTATACAAGAGGGCCATGATGGCCCAAAGGGCTCACTTGAGTACTGGCAAAGATGAAAGCCTTACTGTTGTGAAAGGCTTGTGGGAATGTACGCCATAATGTTCTTAAGGTATTCAACCCATAATTACCTCGTTAGTTCCGTGTAATTTCGACGAAAGCCATAGCCGTCCGTACTTTACCGTTCGCATTCGGAATACATACAAAACTTCGTTAAAAATTATATATTTTTTTAGCTTCACCGTAGTATTTGTTTCAGATTTTAATATCGTCGCTTTTAAAAGCAAATTAGATATAAAATAACTATTAAAATGTAACGTGTATAATAAAAACAAAAGTGGAATCTGAGTTTGTTCCCTTTGGAAATCATGATCATTTGAACGCTTATTGAATTTTACGTGCATATAACAGCGTTTATTTACCTTGATATAAATCATTTTGACTGACGAGAACGTAATAAAAGAGGTAGATTTTCAAGAGAAAAAGACACAGTAACAATGTAAATTTTGTTGGCTATGATCAGCTGCCATGGTCTGTGACAGTTTGGTTGGAAAGTTACCGAGAGGCATATTAGTTTGAATGTTTATATCTACGTGAAATATTGTAACATGGACTAATGAGATGTCAATAATGTTCTCTATTGGAAAACTGACAAAGAAACCAAGTCAAACGGCAAGCCTAATACCAAGCTGTGAACGGGTTAGTATCAGTTCATTATCTAATTGTAAAGCCATTTGTTTGTATGGTAATAGTTACTAAGATAATGACAACTCGTGAATGGTCCGGTAAATATACTTAATAAAAATGTTTGATTTTTATTTATACACGGAACATAAAGTTTGGAAATATAATAAGATGAAGTACTAGTATTAGTTTCCAAGCTTATTTAACAAAGTTCTATGTTTTGAAATAATCATATAATTATGTTACAATTTCCATATTGAAAATGCCATCAATTTTGCTTTGTCATTCTGTTAAGTGTTATAACATAACCTTATAAGTCGGTTACTAAAACATCTGTAAAAATTCAACATTTGGCACTAAATTTTGCGCAACTGACATCGGTGCCATATCAGACAATTATTTAAGCAATGATTGTTGTGTAAATTAATATCAGTCTGTAAGTAGAATCTACTGTAAAACTGTGTACTGAAAACTTATTTTCAGTGATGCTGCTGTTCAGAAAAGCAAACACACATCCAGTACGATGGGCGACGTGTTAGATGGCGACCAGGCTGTTAGTGTTCAACCAGAGGCATCGCTAGTAGCAGTGGCATTCCCATATTCATCAACATCTGGGCGCAACCAGCTGATGTTAAAAAATGAGAAGGCCAGAAACATTGATTCTCTGGGTCTATACTGACGTGATAAAAATACTACAGCAGAGGACATCGCTGGCTCCGGTTTATGTACCATCGAAACATTCAACTGTGAAGGCGCGGACAGTTTATTTAGTATTTAACATGTAAATATAATGGATGGGAAGCCCTATATTACAGTTGCAAAAAGGACGTTAGAAACTTTTATAACACAAATTAGCGGATTTTTTGAAAAACACTCATTTTTTTAACCCAGTAAAGTTCATGATGGACATGGCCTGGAATGTTAATTTTTTTTAGATTAAAATGTGTTAATGCAGCACATATTGGTTCTGTCTGTTATGTTTATATTTATTTCATTTATAAAATGTAGTAATTGTAAATTTAGTTAATTCAACTCTTTTGTTCATATTATAGATTACATGTTTTAGACTTTTTGAATAAATATTGTTTATAATAGAATATACAATGATGAAACAAAGTTTAATTTTAATGTTTTATCTTCAAAATTTATGGAACTAACTTTATATATTGCTTGTATTTTGTATCTAAGAACTTTAAAAAGTTTTATGGGAGTATCTCCCTTAGGTTCTCAATAATTATTTAAAACTATTTTTAAAAAGGTATCTCTGAAAAAAAAATCCAGCTTAATTTTGTATGGGGGTAGTGTTAAAAACTGTTTTAATTTTTCAAATTTGCATGGTAAAGTTTATTTGTATGCCTTCATTGTGTGGCTTATAGTCCAAGAGTAAAATATATTATGGTTTAGATTCAGAACATGCATAAAATAAGCAAGTATTTAACATTTTGTTTATGGCGTTAAAAAAATAGAACAGGAAAATTCTCATCGATCATAAATATAATTAGCAATATGAGTACATATTACTTCCATATAAATTGATTCAAGAATAATTGTTGATTATTTTCATAATATGTGTTCAATATACCATTCATGAATGTTTATTTATATGAAGTTTATGAAATATTAATAAAGTATTTCACTTGTAAAGATGCCTATAGCTTTTCAGTTTTTGATGTGTTTAGCAAAAGAGGGGGTATGGTAATTAAAAAACTATCTCTGACAAACCAAACGGTAAAATCTCCCAAAATGTTGCAGAAGAGTCCAGATATGAATGCCCTTCAAGAAAATAATATGATTTGTGGTGTTCTAGACACTGAGTATTATGGGTTGAGTACCTTAAATAATTTATCTAGCTGATTTACCGTAAATCACCGCTTTATATATAACGCGCATATTTTCTCCTTCAGTTTTTATGTCAAAATAATGGTGCGAGTTATACAAGGTAACAAGGATTTTTGGTCATTTTTCTGGACGAAGACTTTTATGCCTATGTACAGCGTATATGGATATCAATGACGATTGCCATTTCAGACATACCTTAAACGTTATTTTTGTTTATTTTCAGGTATCCTGTATCAGAAGACTTAATTTTTGTTATTGATTTAATAAAGGAAGCCATTTTGTATGTTGTTTTTGTAAACAATAAAAACCATCACCCTACCATATGGCATTGAAACAGGCAGTTTGGGGCCATTGTTGATATGTCAAAATGCGTGTCTGTATGTAAAGCGCTTTTAACAGTTGTCTTTGTAATTATTAACAGTTGTCTTTGCAACTAATGTGTAAATAAACTTACCACAGTTTTTTTGTTTTGTTTTCACGCTCAGAGATAGGTGTTGAGTATGCTGAGTAGATAATGATCGCACGAGAATGTGTTAATAACAACGCATGTTGTGTATAAATATTGAACATTTGACAATGACGATGATGGATTCTACAACAACGAAACACCAGCCGGTATAACCGATGGAGAAATTGCAAAGCTGTTTGAAAGTGACGACGAGGAAGAAGAATTTGAGGGATTAAACGCATCAGACATCGTCGGAAGACTGATCTAAACATACCAGCCTTATCTGACATCGACGGAAGACCGACCGCCCTCTTCAGGGCTACCCAGTTGTTACGAAAAAATTGTCTAAAAAATTGTCAAAATTCAGTGTCATTTAACCGGCCCTCTTTGTCACGAAGGCGATTTTTTATCAGTATCGGTAAGCGGTGACTGTTTATTGAAACCTATGAAAATCTTATTAAAAACTTTTTTTCCCGATTTTTTCTTGAAAACAAGAAGGCCCTAGGACGCTCACCTGAGACTTTGTAACCCAATTGGAATTTGCATCCCGAGGCGTGGCTTATTTTTATGCCAGGGGCATAATTTGAACAATCTTGAACAAACCTCTGGGCCTTGCAGTTTCAAGTTAAGATTTTTAAAGTCATATTGCTAATTAAGTCTATATAAACCATGTGACCATTCGGGGTGCAGCCAGATTTGATCCCAGGGGCATAATTTGAACAATCTTTGGAGAGGACCGCTATGCAATGTTACATACCAAAAATATGAAAGCTGTGGGCCTTGCCATTTCAGAAGAGAAGATTTTTAAAGTCATTTTGCGATTTAAGTCTAAATAAACCATGTGACACCCAGGGCATGACAAGTTTTGACCCCAGGGGCATGATTTGAACAACATTTGTAGAGGTCCACTATACAATGTTATGTACCAAATATGAAACGTCTAGCCCTTGCGGTTTCAGAGAAGAAGAATTTAAAAGTCATTTAGCTATTGAAGTCTATATAAACATGTGACCCCTGGGGTGTGGTCAGTTTTGACCTATGGGGCATAATAACCATGTGACCCCCAGGGCGTGACCAGTTTTGAACCCAGGGGCATAATTTGAACAATCCTTTTAGAGGACTACTATATGATGTTAAACACCAAATAAGAACCTCAGGGCCTTACCGTTTCTGAGGACAAGATTTTTGAAGTCATTTTGCTATTTAAGTCTATATAAATCATGTGACCCCCGGAGCGTAGCCAGTTTTGACCCCAGGGGCATCATTTGAACAATCTTTGTAGAGGACTACTATAGGATGTTACATACCAAATATGAAACCTCTGGGCCTTGCGGTTTCAGAGAAGAAGATTTTTAAAGTCATTTTGCTATACAAGTCTATATAAACCATGTGACCCCCGGGGCGTGGCCAGTTTTGACCCCAGGGGCATCATTTGAACAATCTTTGTACAGGACCACTTTACAATGTTACATACCAAATATGAAACCTCTGGGCCTTGCAGTTTCATAGAAGAACATTTTTAAAGTCATTTTGCTATACAAGTCTATATAAACCTTGTGACCCCCGGGGCGTGGCTAGTTTTGACCCCAGGGGCATCATTTGAACAATCTTTGTAGAGGACCACAAGAGGATGTCACATATCAGATATGAAAGCTCTAAGCCTTGTGGTTTTAGAGAAGATTTTTTAAGTTTTCAGTTTTTAAATCTATTATTAGCTCTCGTGACCTACATATGCAGCGGACCACAACAATTTAAACAATTTTGAAAGAGGGTCACCCAAGGATCATTCCTGTGAAGTTTGGTGAGAATCTGACCAGCGGTTTAGGAGGAGATGTTCTTTGAATGAAAATGTTGACACACGACGGACTACACACGACGGACAAAAGGCGATCCTAAAAGCTCACCATGAGCACAACAGCACGTTGTGCTCAGGTGAGCTAAAAATGTAGTCTGTATCGCGATAACAGGCCAAATTGTTGACGGCATACGAACGACACCGGAGAGGTCCCCTATACCAATAGCTCACCGAGCACTTCGTGCTCAGGTGAGCTAATTAAACATGTAACCCCATGGGCGTGGCCAATTTTGAACATAGGGGAATAATTTGAACAAAAGTTTGTAGAGGACATTCAGAGGATGTCACATATCAAATATGAAAGTTCTGAGCCTTGTGGTTTCAGAGGAGAAGATAATTAAAATTTTCACTTTTTAAATATATTTTTAGCTCTGGTGAACTACATATGCAGCGGACCAGAACGATCGGAACAACCTTGAAAAAGATTCACCCAAGGATTATTCCTGTAAAGTTTCATGAAAATATGCCCAATGGTTTAGGAGATGTTCTTTGAATGAAAATGTTGACACATGACGGATGGCGTACGACGGATGGCGCACAACAGACAAAAGGTGATCACAAAAGCTCACCATGAGCACTTTGCGCTCATGTGAGCTAAAAAGGTGCAGAAATCCAGTTAAAACAAATTTGAACTATTAAATAATGCTAAAAAGCCTAGGACAGGGTAAACTCTATAAGCCTCCCATCAATGATGGTGGGGGCATAAAAATGAAGTTTCCCAATACATTTTTGCATTTCTTTTCTCATGAAAAAGGGGCCATAACTCTGGTGGTTCTGGTCCTATCTGGCCCGTTATCAAACCCAGCAGAGATTTTATGGTCATACACAAGTTTGGTCAAGATTGAATGAAAAGTAAAGTCTCCATTGTGACCATAACCCTAGGGACAATTTTTTTCACAAACAAGGGGCAACAACTCTGGTGTTTCTCGTCCGAAATCGCCCATATTTGACTTCGACTGAGACATAATGGCCATGTACAAACAGTGCAAATTTGGTCAAGTTTACATAACATGGGGGCCACATGGTGTATAAAGATATGGGCCTTGCGGTTTCAAAGGAGATTTTGCTATTTAAGTCTATTTAAAACATGTGACGCCTTGGACTTGGCCAGTTTTGACCCCAGAGGCATAATTTGAACAATCTTTGTAGAGGACCACTACCATGTTACATACCAAATACGAAACCTCTGGGCCTTGCAGTTTCCGAGATGTTGAAAGGACACTTGCCATATAAGTCTATAGAGTATATTGTTTTACCCCTGGGGCGTGTCTTCTTTTTACCCCAGGGGCATAAACTGAACACTCCTTATAGAGGACCACTATACAATGTTTCATGCAAAATATGAAACCTCTGGGCCTTGCAGTTTCAGATGAGACAATTTTTAAATCCCACTTGCCTTATAAGTCTATTGAAACCATATGACCACAGGGATGGCCAATTTTACCCCAGTGGCATAATTTGAACAATCTTTGTAAAGGACCACTATAAAATGTTACATACCACATACAAAACCTCTGGGTCTTGCTTTTCAGAGCAGAAGATTTTTTAAGTCCACTTACTATACAAGTCTATAGAAAGCATATGACCCCGGGGTGTGGCTTCTTTTTACCCCAGGGGCATAATTTGAACAAACATTATAGAGGACCGCTAAACAATGTTTAATGCCAAAAAAGAAGAAGAAGATTTTTAAAGTCATTTTGCTATTTAATTCTATATAAACCATGTGACCCCCGGGGCATTGAGGCCAGTTTTGACCCCAGAGGAATAATTTGAACAAACTTTGTATAGGACCACTAGAGGATGCCACATACCAAATATGAAGGCTTTTCCACGTTTTAAATATATTTTAGCTATGCAGCGAACCTGAAGAAATTGAATAATTTTGAAAGAAGTTCACCCAAGGATCATTCCAGTGAAGTTAAGTGAAAATCTGCCCAGCAGTTGAGGAGATGTTGTTTGATTGAATATGTTGACGTACAAAAGGTGGTCACAAAAGCTCACCATGAGCATGTTGTGCACAGGTGAACTAATCAAGAGCACCGCCTATGGGTGCTAGATTCTTGACTTTCTCATATTTGATAAAACTCTATGCTTTTGTTTATAGAATAAGTTTATCACTGTAATGAAGTGTTTTGAATTTCAAGTCAATAACTCTTATAGATATTGAGAAATTTGACCTGAAGCAAAACATTCTAAGTTGAAACAAGAAACATTGAAATTTCACGAAAACCAAATTTTTTTACAAAATGCATTAAAGTCAGCACAACAATAAACTTTTAGTAATGGTGACCTTGACTCTAACAACCCCATATGCAATCCCAAGCAAGTTCTGGATATACAGTATCTACATATGAAGTTTCATTACAATATCTCAATGTCTTCTCAAGCTATTGAGCGGAAACTGTTTGTCTATTTCAGTAATGGTGACCTTGGCCCCACCTACCCCACATGCAATCCCAAGCGAGGTCTTGATCTAAGATATCTATGTATGAAGTTTCATTGAAATTTCTCAATTTGTTCTCAAGTTATTGAGCAGAAACCGTTTTTCTATTTTTAGTAACAGTGACCTTGACCCCACCAACCTCATATGCAATCCCAAGCGAGATCTCAATATAAGTTATCTATGTATTAAGTTTAATTAAAATATCTCAATGAGTTCTCAATTTATTGAGCAGAAACAGTTTTTCTATTTTTTAGTAACAGTGACCTTGACTTTGACCCAACCCACCCCATACGCAATCACACGCGAGGACTCAATATAAGTTATATATGTTTTAAGTTTTCATTAAAATATCTCAATGAGTTCTCAAGTTATTAAGCGGAAACTGTTTTTCTACTTTCAGTGACCTTGACCTTGACCCCACCAACCCCATATGCAATCCCAAGCGAGATCTCAATATAAGTTATCTATGTAATAAGTTTAATTAAAATATCTCAATGAGTCCTCAAGATATTGAGCGGAAACAGTTTTTCTATTGTTTAGTAACAGTGACCTTGACTTTGACCCAACCCACATGTGTACCAATAATTATTTGAATATGTCAAGCCATTCTTGAGTTATCATCCGGAAACCATGTTTTTAGGGAATTTTAAGTCAAAAAGGGTACATAACTCTGTGAAAATTTAGTAGTTTTTAACCAACATCGAACTTGACCTGTATTCTATGATGTTACACATGTGTACCAAAAATTATTTGAAAATGTCAAGCCTTTCTTGAGATATCATCCGGAAACCAAAAACCAACATACCGACAAGCTCACCCCTATATACCCCCCACCCCCCCTAAACTTTGTTTGTGGGGGTATAAAAACTTACTAACACAGACGCTGCCACAGACGCTGACACTGCTGCAGACAACAGGGCGACGACAATAGCTCGACTTTTTTTTCGAAAAGTCCAAATAAACAAGAGGGCCATGATGGCCCTAGGTCGCTCACCTAGTTTAAGGCTAATAATAATGGCTAATAACAAGAGGGAAAAATGGCACTAAACGCCGTACCTGAGTATAAAGTATAAAGTATAAAGATCTGGGCCTTTGGAGTGTCAGATGTTTTTTTAGTCACCTTGTACCCCAGGGGCATAATTTGAACAATATTTGTAGTGGACCACTTTTCAATGTAACATACCCAATATGATTCCACTGGGCCTTGCGGTTTAAGAGGAGATTTTTCAAGTCATTTTGCTACTCAAATGTATATAAAACATGTGACCCCCAGGGGGTGGCCAATTTTTACCCCAGGGACATTATTTGAACAATCTTTGTAGAGGACCACTCCACAATGTTTCACGCAAAACATAAAATCTCTGGTCCTTAACAGAAACCTTGGTTTCAACAAGCAAGATTTTTAAGGCCATATAAGTCTATATAAATCATGTGACGCCCCATGTCATGGCCACTTTTTACCCCAGGGGCATAATTTGAACAATCTTTGTAGAGGACCACTATACAATGTTACATATCAAATACGAAAACATTGCGGTTTCTGGTGATTTTAAAGTCATTTGGCTATTTAAGTCTATATAAACAATGTGACCCCAGGGCAGGCCCAGTTTTACTCCTGGGACATCATGTGAACAATCTTTGCAGAGGACCACTATAAAATGTCACATACCAAATATGAAACCTCTGGGCCTTGCAGTTTCAGAGGAGAAGATTTTTAAAGCCATTTTGCTATTTAAGTCTATATAAACCATGTGACCCCTGGGGTGTGCCCAGTTTTTACCCCAGGGGCATCATTTGAACAATCTTTCTAGAGGACCGCTATACAATGTTTCCAACCAAATATGAAACCTCTGGGCCTTGTGGTTTCAGAGAAGTTTTTTAAAGTCATTTTGCTATTTATGTTTATATTAACCATGTGAGGCCCGGAGTGTGGACAGTTTTAACCCCAGGGGCATCAATTGAACAATCTTTGTAGAGGACCACTATACAATGTCACATACCAAATATGAAACCTCTGGGCCTTTGGGTATCAGAGGAGAAGATTTTTAAAGTCATGTTACTATTCAAGTCAATATAAACCATGTAACCCTCGGGATGTGGCCAGTTTTGACCCCAGAGGCATAAATTGAACAATCTTCGTAGAGGACCACTATTCAATATCACATACCTAGGCCTTTCCCCAGGATTTTGCTAATGCATCGGGGCAAATAACCGCGGCTGGGGGTGGGAGGGGGGGGGGTACCCCCTTCTACGTTAGATTTTTTAAAACTTTTTATATGTACTAAATCAAAATCTACAGTACTTCAGAGCTAACAGAAGCACAACAATAAACAGCCTTTTGATACAGTTTTTTTCCTCTCTTTTGTTTCCCAATGCCATAACATAATCATAAAATTCACACACTATAAAATTATCAAGGAAACAACAACATAAGTGGCAAAAGTATTGTAACCTGAAAATAGATAATGACACGGTTTACCTAAATGTATACCCCTTTCAATGAAGTTATTGGCATATTATCACAAAATTATCAGAAATGACTTAAAACAAAGCTTTATTTTATACTTCATTTCATGTCTGAAATGTTCAGGTCTTCCCCTATCCAACGCTTATATCCAACACAAACATTTCATTATAATGCAAGCCCTATACACAAATTTAGAAAGCTGTCCTTCATGGTTTCTGCTGGTGCAACATACCCACCCACATGTTGATGAGGCATAGTGTTCATGTCCAATATCTGGTACTAAAAAGTTGTTCTTCTGAGAAAAGGTCCTTGGCTTGCTGCTGCCAACATGTTGGAGAGACATGATCTGTGTGTAGTTTTTTGTGTGCTGCACACAATGAATTAAACTGTACAAATGAAAGATTTAAAGTAGATGACTAAACTCTATGCTAGGTGTTTCTGTACATGCTGGTGAAACAGACTGCAGTGTCAGAGCCACAGACTCGATTGCTGCATCATTTTGCCTTACAAAAAATTGTGCAGTTCCACCTAGTTAGACTAGATATAGATTAAATGCTATCATTTCATATTTGGCATTTCATTATTAAATTAGAAATATACACTTCGCTAGTCTAATTCATGAGACGTGCTGTGAATTTAGTGTTACTTTTTATATAGTGCTAAATTCGCTGGAACGTCTCATCGCCGAACGACCATTTATGTGGTGGAAACCTAAAAGTTAACATTTTCTTAAATTTCCATTATTTGCAACAATAGAGTTATCTATCAACGTTTTATACTTTAACAACACCTAAACTGATTAACATGAGCCGAAATTTACCTAATACAAGCATTTAAATCCGATTTAAACTTGTGTATAAATTTATCACATGTATGTAGAAATTCCCAAAATTGCAGCATCGTTTAGCACTCAAACCAATCAGAGTGAGGCTATCCTGATGCTGACCAATAGAATGACGTAACACTTCTACAGCGTAGTAGCATAACAAGTTAGGCCCTGTGCCAATATTGGGCTACTTTTTATATGGGAAATATTGGCGGGGCCTAACCGGGGAAAGACCAATTATGTGGTGGAAATTTCTCCCTATATGTCTATAGAGTAGCGACAGGATTTTCGTCGCTACTTTCACGCGCTGAAATGGCACGGTTAGCATTAATATTTCTTAATAAAATTTACATACCTGCAAAGAGAATTTATTCCTCAATAATGTTTCATAAATATTTGTACGATAGCACTTCCATTTTGGATGCAACACCAATATAAACCTACACACTATTGCATTTTCAACACATCTTGCTGTCCTCTACTGTGTAAACTTTAATCGATATTCTGCTACACTGAGACGATTGCGTCATTTCGATTGGTCATTCAATACTATCATTCATCATCCGAATGGTTGAAGCATATTTGAAGGGTTAAACAAGGCAAGGTAAACATGGTGGACTGTACATGAATGTAGATTTATTTGCAAGTTTAAATCAGAATTAAACGCATGTTCTAGGTAAATTTCGGCACATGCAAAGCAGTTTAGGTGTTGTTTAAGTAAGTAAAATACGTTGATTTATAACTTTATTGTCGCAAATAAAGGAAATTAATGAAAATTTAAACTTTTAGGTTTCCACCACATAAATGGTCTTTTGGCGATGAGACGTTCCAGCAAATTTAGCCCTATATAAAAAGTAACACTAAATTCGCATCACGTCTCATGAATTAGACTAACAGCGTAGCAGAATATCGATTTAATTTTATGCAGTGGAGGACAGCAAGATTGTTTAAAAATGCAATAGTGTGTAGGTTTAAATAGCTCAGGCATGTAAAATGAAAGTGTTTTCATATAAATATTTATGGAACATTAATTAGGAATGTAACTTTTATTGCAACCGTTCACAATAACTATCTAATTTCTGGACGTGAAAGTAGCGATCAAACTCCTGTCGGAACAATATAGACAAAGAAGGAAAACTTTCCACCACAGAAATGGTCGTTCCCCGGTACAGCCCGTCAGCAAACATTGCCCATATAAAAAGTAGCTCAATGTTTGCACAGGGCTTACAAGTACAGCTAACACTTCGCCTGTAAACAAATTCAATGTAGTAGATCTAAATAGCGACCACAATCAAAGACGCCATTTTGTTTTTGCCTTCTACCGTATTCTAAATATAACATTGGAATAAGTGCCAGTTTCAACACAACAAGGTGAATAAATATTACTTTCTCTATATTCTTTTGTTAATAAAAGAAAATGTTTTAAATGTTTTCATTCATAATTTCATGTATATTTTGGTAATGAAGCTAAAATATGTTTCAGAAATCGTATTATGCAATAAGCTTCCGGGTTGTCGGAAGCCATTTTGTCAATATACATGGGTTGCCAATAACCATGATTCTCGCGATATCGTGTTTAATCGTGATTTCTGGTGACATCATTTGTAATGTCTGCATATTTGCGCACCTGCTGCATGGAACTTTTCTGTGTTTAACCACTTTTTTCCTGTACTAATTGCATGAAATTGTTCTCTGGTGGTGGAAAAATAGGTATTTTATGACGAACCCCACCTCCCTCGTCAATATTTACTTGATTTTTGAAGAAATTGATGATTTTTCTTTTTTTTTATACGATTCAGTCAAGGTCATTTCAAATCGAGGACACATTTCCCGCGCAAATGTATTTCGTAAGCTAAATCTAAGGGAATTTCCAGGTGATACCAGAAGTCGTCAGAATGTAAATTTTTAGCTTTCGGTTTCATGTAAACAAACATGATTTCAACGCATATCATAGTTTAAGCGTATATTGTATGTTTAATTTATGTTGTAGAATTAATTTCACAGTATGTATGATTCGTTTAATGCCTGATTAGCGACTCTATCTGTAATTCATTTAACGAAATACATACTTGAAGTTGTAAGTTCAATATAATTATGTAGACTGTAATTAGTAATTAAATTTTAATTTTCAAATGGTCCAGAGAGAGCTTCATTTATGTTTTGTTAACCTTTAAAAGTATTATTAGTTAGTTCAAATTTTAGTTGAATACGTTCTTGTTAATTGTATGTCAAAGTTTAATTATTAATATTGTTTTATTTTAATTTTCTGAAGCGTTTTGGTTTTGCAGTATCATTGACAAAAACAAAAGTAACTAACCCATTTAATTTAAATTATACTAATTCAAATTGTTTATTGTTTTATTTTCATAAAATGTATATTCATTTTGATGAAAATTATTAAAATAATAATTTGTTTGGAATAGGCATTGTTTATATAATTATGAACAACATATATTTATTTTATTATGATTTGTTTTATTTTTATTCCTTTCAGTTTTATTTATTTATTTTTGTAGCTGCCCTCGGATCATGCTGGAAAAAAGTGCAAGTTCTTAAAATCATGTAAGTATCAGTCTTTTATATTTATTTTCAGATCGATCACAATGAATTCAGAAATTCTGAAAAATGAAAGTTTTGTTGAGTATAACAAGTGCCATGGAATTGACAAAACTACAAAATATATAACTGAAAAATATGGACAGAATAATTATGTCATATAAATCAGTACTGGGTATTTTTACACGTACATATCAAACATTTCAGAATTTAAATAAAAGTAAAATGCGTGTAAAGGGGAAGTAAATTTTGATCGCTTTATGAATGAAGGTTCCAGATTGAGAAAACAAAAAGAAAATGTCAGTCAAAGTAATCGATCTTATCCATTTGCTACAAATGATTTGCGTATTAAAGCTGGGACTTATTTGTCTGTGTCTGAAACTCTGGAATCTGAGCTGCATCAAACGATAATTCAAATGAAATTGAAAGAAGACCAATTAGATTAAACTTTGGCTGAAAAAGATAGTTTAAATGAAAGTCTTGATAAATATATTAATAAAACAAAATCGCAGCGAAAAGCCTTAAAATGAACTGCTAACAGAGAAGCATATTGGCAAGAAAATTTCAGAAATTTGACGCTGACGATATGGCTACAGAACATGACTTAGAAATTCAGGAACTTATTTCAAAAATATGTTACCTAAAAATGAAATACTGCAAAGAAATGAAGTTATAATTGATCATCTCAATATTCAAAATGCTACTTTGCAGAACATTGAAGATATGGCCTTATTTGATAAAAATTAAACTGATATATGCCAGAGCTTCATGAATGTGTTTACAGACTTTTAGATGTACATGTGTCTTGTGAAAATGTGAGTCAGGTAATTAAAGCTGTTTTAAAACTTAGTAACAAAAGTCCCAATAAACTGCCGTCTGTAAGCACAATTAACAAATGGTCAGTAGAAAGGTCTGTGATAGCGATGGCAATCGTCTGAGTACGCAGAAAATGAAAATACCACATTGTACACAGACGAGGCCTCAAAATATGGATCCAACTGGGGAGCGTTTGCCACTTGGGATAGTGACGGAAACTACTTGCTTTTAGGTTTACGTGATATGGCGACCAAATCAGCATCAGATACACTCAACACATTTAAAGATCTTTTAAATGACATTGACTTATCAAGTAACGGCGAAAATATGGAAAATCCAGCAAAACAAATTCATTGTAATATAACAAATACCATGAGTGACAGAGCGTCCACAGAAACCAAATTTAATTATATGCTTGAAGAATATAGGGCCAGTTTATTGCCAGATGTAGTTAAAAAATATAATAGCATAAATGAAGAGTCTAAACAAGCAATTAGTCAAATGAATAATTTTTTCTGTGGCCTCCATACACTAGTGCACATGGCTGATGTTTCACAGCAGGCAATATATGAATCAGAGAAAGAACATTTTGAAGGTAACATTCCTATTGATAATCCTTCTTTTACAAAATTCAGACAGTCCGGAACAATTTGACTAGTACACACAGCCTGCAAAGCATTCGCAAGAAAAGGTGATCAGAAAAATGGTTGCCATTCAGTTTTTTTGACTTTTATTTCTGATTTTTTTTTAATTAACCAGCTTTTAGGTTTGCCATTACAGCCACTTACAGGAAATCGTTGTAACTTATTATTTTCAAATGCTGGACACTTGTTTTTCTTACGAAATAAAATGCTGGAGTTTTTTAACAAAATAAGTTCTATGAATGGTTTACTGAAGAGTGTTGCAAAGGATCTCAAAGAACCTTTTTTTCTTGGTCTGATTTCAAAAATTATTACCAAACCCCTCTGGAACGTAATTGAGAGTAAAAATGTGTTGATCTGTCAAATGAACGAAAAATATTTTTCTTTACGTTCCTTTTTGAAAGATGCAAAAGAAAACCTAGAAGAATTTATCAAAGGTGATTTAAAGCTATTGATGATGTTGAGGTGAAAAAAGATATTGTGTATGAATCTTTAGTTGTTCCTTGGGAACATGACAGTTCTGTGGTTGTTCTATTGTCTGTAATACTTCCAGCTTTAGAAAAATTAATTAAGAACCAGTATGGTGACCATCTCCCTGGTGGAAAACATGAAAACATTGACCCTACTGTGACAGCCAGTGTTGACAAGCCTAATAAATTTTCCGAACGGGTGTTTTCATATGTTGATCATGTATTGTCAGCAAAACCTAACATAAAAACTCTAGCCTTAGAAAGCCAAATTGCGTTTTCGCTCAATAAAACGGGTGAGTGGCTTGAAAACAAAGCAAACAGCAAGGAAATAATTGAACATGCAAGAAAAGAGGTACCATCCGAAAGAAGGAAATTTAAGGAAAGAATGCTGGTAAAGAGGATAAAAAAGCAACAAGAGGATTTTCTAAAGAAACAAGAGCTAGAAAAAAGAAGAATTGAAAGACTCGAAAAAGAAACAAGTTATATGCTTTTTTATGGACTGTGGCAGAACCAACAGCAAATGGAAGAGGAGCTTTCCAATATAAATTCTAAGAAAAAAAAGGCGGATGCCCTTAAGGTTCAACTACGATTTAGAAAAAATGTCTTTTAACAAGTCTGTAACAAGCCAGATGTTTATTCATTTAGTAAACTTATTAATGGTAAGCAAACAAATTTGACAGTAAATGAGTTGAAGGAAAATGTTCTTTCGTTAATTGAACATGCTTATCAAATCCCACCACCAGAACAATCTCATATGTTGGTTGGCAGAGTCAAAGAACATAAATGGTTGGAGCATGATGAGCCAAAATGGTATAAAGGGAGAGTTATCCCAGTAAACAAAAAGCTATAATTATCTCTATATAATGAATAAAAAATTTGAAATACACATTATTTATATAAAAATCACTCTTGCTTTTGTATATAATTGATATTACTATTTAAAATATCAATATTTGGCACTGCTTTAAAAATAAAATCTAAGTAAATGATAGTATCTGACTTCGGCAGAAAAAATACGAAATGTCAAAATTGTAAAGGCCCATAACTCCTGATTGGGTGGTCCGATTAAAAAAAACGTTACACCATTATTTTTTTCTCATCAAGACCTTTCCAATGATATATAACAATTATAGTTTTTCTCAAGTTTCAAAAATGGCCTGTGGATGTTAATCTAAAGTGAAAATGTATGATATAAGACGGTCTTATATACTAAGACTGATTGACTACATTTCTTACACATTGCCTAAACATTACATCCAGCTAATTTACTTACACAACAACATGATTGACCATGCTGGTGGGTAACATTTACTATGCATTTCAATGGTCATCTCCAACAATTCTCTAAAGCACTTGCACAACATTGTGTACCTTGCTAGCTGGTTTCATAAGATCTAAAAACAGCACACTGTATACACCTGGCTGGAATGTGGTCTTCTGTATTAATTTTTGAGTGTTACAGGCTGATTGAAATTACAGTGCTGCAGTATAAACAATGTAGTCAGTTTTGACCCCAGGGGCATAATCTGAACAATCTTTGTAGAGGACCACTAGACTATGTTACATACCAAATATAAAACCTCTGGGCCTTGCGGTTTCAGAGAAAGATTTTTAAAGTCATTTTGCTATTTAAGTGTCTTTAAACCATGTGACCTCTGGGGTGTGGCCAGTTTTGACCCCAGGGGCATCATTTGAACAATCTTTGTAGAGGACCACTATATAATGTTACATACCACATAAGAAACCTCTAGGCCTTCCGGTTTCAGAAGAGAAGATTTTTAAAGTCATTTTGCTATACAAGTCTATATAAACCATGTGACCCCTTGGGCGTGGCCAGTTTTGACCCCAGGGGCATCATTTGAACAATCTTAGTAGAGGACTACTAGAGGATGTCACATATCAAATATGAAAGCTCTGAGCTGTGTGGTTTCATAGGGGAAGATTTTTTAAGTTTTCACTTTTTAAATCTATTTTTAGCTGTGGTGACCAACATATGCAGCGGACCGGAAAGATTTGAACAACTTTGAAAGAGGTCCACCCAAGGATCATTCCTGTAAAGTTTGGTGAAAAGCTGCCAAGTGGTTTAGGAGGAGATGTTGTTTGAATGAAAAGTTGACGACACACGCACACACGCACGCACGCACGACAGACAACGGGCGATCACAAAATCTTACCATGAGCACTTTGTGCTCAGGTGAGCTTAAAAAGGGGAAACAACTCTGGTGTGCCTGGTCCGATCTGGCCCATTATAAAACTTTGCCGACATGTTATGGTCATACACGAACTGTGCAAGTTTGATCAAGATGGATTGAAAAGTGAAGTCTGTATCACATCCGCGAGGCCAATTATTTACAAATTATGGATGACGAATGACGCAGGACAGTCCCCTTATACTAATAGCTCAGGTGAGCTAAAAACACTGATCCTCCAAGTAAAACAGTCTATAAACATTCATTTGCTGACCATTGTGATGACTTGGAATAAATCCAAATATTCATAGTTGAAAAGTCGCTTCATTTTGTACCAAAAAAGTAGACAAATAACTTGAAATTAAAACTAGTCCAATATCATTTTTTGAAGAAAGTGAACTAGTTTTTAGTGTATTGTCATTATTTTATGTATTCAGTTGTAAAATCTGTATTAAACACTGAATGTTTGTCTCGATTTGCAACACTTAGAGAGTGCTTTTAAATTACTATTCAATTTTATGTAACAATTCAGGACTGAGTGAATATCTACTGAAGGAATACATCATATTTGTATGTCATGTTCACTCACTTTCGAAAGAAGCTCTTCTGGCAGATAATTGTTGGCCTTCTTCGGGATGATTACTGAAACAAATTTAATCAGATTGTAACAAATCAGAGTACACAAACAACTGAACATATTATTTTGGCTGCCAGTGATTCTTCTATTGAAATATTTATTAAAGCTGGGCATTTCTTTTTGCACAAATGTCTTGACTGGCAAGGGGTTGTGATTACTGCTAGTTGATAAGTTTGACTTAGTTATTCTGCAAAAAAATGTTTGAGGCTGCAAAATATTCAATTTGTTTCAGTTATATAGAATCACACTTGGTTGTGTCATCCCAAATGTCACCTGATATTCGTGATCCGCCCGGCAGTGTCTCAAGAGCATCCCAACAGAGTTCAGATAATGCTAAGAATCATATCAGGATTGGATTTAGTATCAAGATTGGTTTGAGAACAGGATAAACACAGCTGGAAACGGCTGAATCGGGATGCTTCCGGAATAATGATGTAAGGATCAGGAATGATCTGGTCATGTCAGCCCCGAATCACAGGATCTCGTCCTGACTTTTGACATATTTGACTCGGGACGCTGTCGGATCAAAGATGGCAGTAAAAATCAGGAATGTCACACCATAACGATTTTGGCTTCGATTGCCCATGATTTTACAAAATCTTGGTTAAGCGTGAACACATACGTGCCAGCATCGTTGTGAATCTTTAATCTTTGGTGATCCATATCGGTCGGGAAATGCCAAGACAGTATAGAACATGTTGAAAATATTCATAGACACCATGATTTTGTTTAAAACATATGACAATCCTAGTGCAATCATACCTCAATATGGCATATTCTTACAGCCATAGTATAGGCATTCGTGCTCTTTCGTGTATAATCATGACTGTTTTTCATAACATATATATAAGAGACTATACTATGTTATGATACTTTTGCTACACATGATATGGATTTGTTCACTTTCCCTACGGTTCAGTTGCACTATTAGAAGGATCTTGTGTGGCAACAATTATGGCAACAACTCACAAATATGCACGATGGACCACGACAAGGCGATGATTGGTCGCCCTGTGCATCCTGACTCATCACGATTAACACGTCCACGATCAATCACGGGCAATCATAGCCAAAGTTGTAACAGTGTGACCGAGGTTTTAACATTGTTGTGGATTGTAAAACAATCTTATATTGAGAAAACATGTTGAGGAAAAAATAGTTGCATAAATACATAGTAACTCTAAAACAAAAGGGCCTGATTTCCCTATAGCGCTCACCTGAGTATGAACAATCTGGACCTTGGGATATCAAAGGCGATTTTTCAAGTCATTTTGCTATTTTAAGATGCCACATACATGATATGAAAGCTCTCAGCCATGCAGTTTCAGAGAAGAAGATTTTTAAAGTTTTCACTTTTTCGATCTATTTTTGGCTCTCGTGACCTACATATGCAGCGGCCTGAAACCATTTGAACAATTTTGAAAGAGGGTCAGCCAAGGATCATTCCTGTGAAATTTGGTGAAAATCTGCCCAGCGGTTTAGGAGGAGATGTTGTTTGAATGAAAATGTTGACACACGACGCACAACGGACAACTTGCGATCCAAAAAGCTCACCATGAGCATGTTGCGCTCAGGTGAGCTAAAAATTCATAGAGGATATATGTTACAAAAATGAATTATTAGAACTAAATGTAGTATCGTTTTAAACTCATTACTAAGGCCACATATCCGTATAAGAGGTATCCGGAAAAAATGTAGTCTCCTTGCCTTGTCTTAAAAGGTTGTTTTCCATACATAAATACCACAAATGAACAATGTCATGTTCTCTCAATGGATACTTAGTTATCTGTCTGAAAAGGGGGTCATAAAAATACCAAAGCCACAAACCGGGGGGGGGGGGGATCTTATCAAATTGCCCTTAGAACAATACTGCTAATCCGTGCAATTGCATAATGCATTGATGATAAAGATCTACATGCAGAGACAACTAACATGTCACACTTCGTCTCCATTGTTTTTGTCTAAAATTAAAGTTTATCTCACATTTTAAATTCTTTTTGTCTCCGTTGTTGTTCTTTGCCTATCACCCTTTGAAATTTCGCCACCTTATTGAACAGAACAGAACAGAATTAAAAGCATTAAACACTTTTTTAGAATTAATAAATTGGTTTACATTAAAGAGTGAAATAATATAGCACAGAATTTAATTTTAAATTATGAAGAATTGTAAGGTGGTGTACATTCAAGAGCTCATTGTTTTTTCGTTTTTTCTAAAACATACGGGAATTAGCTGCTAAGAGAATACAATTTTATTAGTTTACCACGATTCCAACAGAAATTAAGAAATAATCTCTTTAATACAACATCAATTATAACATTTAATGAGGAGTGACATCATCTTTAGTGATTGTAATATTGTGTTAACGGTAATTAAAAAGATAGTTGTTTTGTTTCATTATATTTCAAGATATTATAATGAAGCATGCTCAAGCCCCATATAATATTTAACACACAACAAGAATATCTGCAACGAAAATAGCTTTAAAGTTAAACACAAATGTGTATGGAATTTAAATAACAAGTTGCTGTCAAAAACATTGGAATTACGCTCAAACTTTCTGTGATGATACCTTATTTTGGTAATTTTAGTCGCCAGAAGAATGTTAGCTTAGAGTTACTTAGCAAAATCATTTTACTAAAAACAGCTCGATTTATTTATTTTATTTTATAATGCAAATTTAATACAGGATGAAGGCATATGTTGTTTAGATAATGAAATCGCTATTTTTGTGTTTTATTGCATAATAACCGTTAAACTTACTGTGTAGTTTGTTTGTTAATCTTCAAAAGAGTAGACAATATTGTTAAATATCAAAATAATAATTAAATTAAATTGATAAATTAAGTACATGATGTATATTCTATACGTATGGCGACATTTGTTAATTTATTTTTATGACATCTACACAATTTTAAGATTGAAAATCGAATAAATTTCAAGTTTTCGGGTAGATATAAATATGCTTATCCCGCCTTATAATCAATAAAAGTCACCGGAAGTTTACAGGGGACATCACTCGTGATTACGCAAGGGAAGTAACCTAGTTTTGGGAAAGGCCTATAATCTTTCTTTACAGGGTAGGTACCTGACCTGCACATAAGTAGATCAGGTGATTTAGAATTGGCAATAGGACCACCATAATCAATATCTCATTAGGCATGGTTAGAATTTAATGTTTGTTTTTTTGTTGTTGTTTTTTTTTTTTCAATAAATTATTGGGCATTGCTACAGTTTAAAATATGTGTTGTTGTTTTTTATCAATAAATGATTAGGCATGGAAACAATTGAAATTATGTTTTAAATAAAAAAAATGATTAGGCATGGCTACAATTCAAAAATGTATGTTTGGCATGGTTTATCAACAAACACATATTTACATAAAGTTGTATCAAAAGTTTTTTTGGGAAATACAAATATTCAAGAATTATTTTGATAACATTACCTTTTTTCTGCTGATAGGAAAAACTGGTGAACAATCAACACACACCTTAATATTTATTACAAATCAACAGAGTTCCTAAAAATTCTTAAACTAATTTTTCAATAGGATAATTAAAATTCTTCTACAATTTACATTGTAATTAAACAGACTTTAACGTACCTTGAGATTGTCCTTTTTGAAACATACTGTAGAATATATTGACATTAATATGGGAAAATGCCATTTTAAAATAAAAAGGTGTTTTCAACAAAAATAAATCTTGAAATGATCAGATAAAACAAGAAATGTCTTTAAAAAAGACAATCGGCGTTGAAATTAATATTGAGATGTCATTTAAAAATTACCTAAACAGACGGCCAATATGATCAGTTACGTGACTTCTCAGACCCCAGATTTTTTGGCCCCCAACAATATTATTGGACCCCAGATTTTTCGGACACTATAAGAAAACTTCTCGGACCCAAAAGTTAATTTGAGATAAATTTATTAATTTGAAAATTAAATAAAATTATAATTAATATCTATGGTGTGAATAAACCAATCATACAGCTCCATGTTTCCACCAGTGATATATGAATAACCAAAATAATTTAGGTTAACATAAGTGTTATCTGAATTTGTCAAGCCAATTTAACAAATTAACAATGTAAGAAAATAATTTCGGGAATGAATTAAAATTATTATATATCAGACGAGCCTATATAGTTATTTATAGTACCGGTAATATACCATTCAGGTTAGTTATCTAATATAATAACGATTTGAAGTCAAATAAGCATTTATACTGTGTATCCCAATAAAAAGCAATAGTAAGGAAACATTCAGCGATTTTTGAAATGTTAAGACTTTATTTTTGATAACGCAACCATAACAATTCATTAGTCTATGACGATTTTAAATTATATCAGTTCAAATATGATATATCAGGGGTCCTTGTGTATTACAAATTGTGTATTCATGCTACGCGAATAACAATTCGACGTATTCCGAATCTTTTTTTCATAACATTTTATCTATAAAAAATGTAGCATCTTTTTATAGATTAAATAACATCTATTGGAGAAGTTGATAGAAAGATGCAATTAAAATAATCGTTCATAAATTGTAACCACAATTTTGATTCAAATTTACAGTAAGTTTATAAATTAAAATTCCCCATTTATTGAAATTTTTAGGTTTATGATTCTCTGAATGTTATTATTGATGATTGTACGAGTATATTAACACAGCTATACACCTGTTGCTAGCTGCGTGCGCTATTTTAAGAATGACACTACTGTTTCTGGAATGTGATGAACTGTCTAGAATCAATGGGCTACATGGAACCCCAACACTGTGAATGAGATTTATGAATGGGAGCATTGCACAATTGCTATTTATAGAGCGTAATGCTTATATAAATGTAGGTTAAACAAAATAGTTATTTTGTTACGTGAATGAATATAGCATTCTGTTTATGGCATACAATGAGAAAATACGTTCATAATTAGCCTGAGTTCTAGAGTAGATGTCGAGGATATGTTTATCATTTCATTTTAACCGCTATGTAAACAATTATGTCACTTGTTAATCCCCAAAAGTATGTTACAGTTATCGGTACACGTTTAACCATTGTCTGAAGTTTGCATTCCCTAGAATTATAAAATTTGCCCAATTGTATTGGCATTCAATTTTCCAGTGGCATAATTATCACAAGAAAATCTGGGTCAAAAGTGATCTTAGACAGCTACCAGGAAAAATGGTAAAAAGAGCCTGCTTTAAAGTAAGTTTATCTTCATGTAAGAGACCTGCAGTTCAAATAAATAGATAAAAAGGCAGATAGCAGAACACAATGAACAAACTGTTATCAGGGATTTACTTGAATCACTAAGTGGGGAAGAACATAAGTACCTGGGACCGTATTCACCAACATATTCTTAGACTTAAGACTTAAAAATAAAGAATATTCTTGAAACATTTTTGTTTAGAAAAAGGATGTTATTTTGAATTTTACTCGGTATTCACCAATTATTATTTTAGAAATCTTTATTTAAAATGATTTATAAATGACTTACGCAACATTTGTACCCTGTATATTTTCAAACTCACATATATTAAATCTTGAGTCTAAGTCTATTCTTCATTCTCAAGTCTAAGAATGGGTTGGTGAATACGGGCCCAGAACAAATATTGAAGTACATGTAGCTAGATTGAATTTGTCTTGTGTCTGGACGAGTATAGCTTGTTATGAAGAGAAAATATGGGCATTAATTAGGGTAAATTGCAGTAAAAAGTCCACAGCTTTCTGATTATATGAAAAATATTTTTAGAGACAAATACATATAAGAATATGTATTACAGTACTTTTAATAACCTTTGTAATTCTTCAGCTATAAAATGCAAAAGAGATGTGCTGTGCTGAAATATGTAGATAAAATTTACCTCTAGTACTGGGTCCTGCAAGTCAGTCTGGAAGATGGCAGTGTATTTCTCGACCACTTTGTCCCAGGTGCCACTTGCAACAAAAACGCACAAACCCACACACAACGCCTTGTAAAATATTAACTTCTTTGTGTAGCCATGTGTTGGTCTCTCGGATGTTGTGAATATATTCAGAATATTAAAGTCAAACTTTCTGTTAGGGGAAGTAAAGGACACTTGGCTTCTTGAGGCTTCGTTAGGGGCAGCTGGGTGTAGGCCTGTTTCCCATTGGCAATTGGAAGACTTTTGCACAGGTCAAATAATATCCCAAACATCAAGACAATGCCTTCAATGATGGTGGTTGCCGCGCTGATTGGTGTGACTTCTGTACATGACACCGCCACCAGTTTGGCAGACACGAAGCTGGTTATGAGATGCGTTATACTAATCATATTTGGAGTGATGAAGTAGAAACTTTACTGAAACTGGTAACTTCATCGAAGTTTTCCACTGAAGGCCCAATGATTTAATGATTGTATAGGTCCATCATGATCAACTTCATGGACAGGGCATGAACCGGGACCAGTGGCCTGGCACCCTCGGGTCCTGGTGCATCAGTGACGTCTGCTGCAGTGTGAAGTACAAATGGGTATCCATGGCAACAAAAAAGGCCAGGATGATGGCAGAACACAGTATGAAAATAAACTTTCCATTGCACAATATATTCATAACGAAATGTGAGATCATTTTTGAAAAACTCTGCAACATTCATAAACAGTTACAGTGACAGCCTCAGGCTTCTTAATACTAATTCTGACTCACATCTATCATTCACTGAACAGCTACATGTATGTCTAAAACTCTTGTACAGAAAATCAATAGTCCAGCAGAAAAGATACAAATATAGAAATAACAAGTCTGTTAGTCTGGACATCAAATTCTGTCCAATGTGTGAAGACCTAAACAATACCCTAGCATGTATGCTTTCAGAATTAATCAGGAGGTCACTCTAGATGCTAGATAGTCATTGCACTTTATCATATCCTTTCACAAGAAATAGTCACACTTTTTTTCAAAATTATCAATATTAACACTTCTTTTACAACGAGGAATAAATCTGTCATAGGTATTAAAAAACTTGTACTATTGTCATACTCAGTTTATCATACATGCTCCAATACTTACTGATTTAGGGCAATGCTGTTAATGCCTCAAGAATGCTGGCTTCATTTCTTTTCTATCAGTCTGAAAATAACAAGATATACCAATGAGTCAATATTGACTGGAGTGATAACAGCAGAAAGTGTTACAGTGCAGAAATTTAATGTACAGTATTTCCGATTTCCCATTTAATACTACATTTCAATATCTTGTGGTCGATCTGAAATAACAAGTTATACCAATGAGTCAATACTGATCCATGTGATAACAGCAGAAAGTTTAACAGTGCAGAATACAATGTACATTTCTGATTTCCCATTTATTATAATGCACCATGTTAATTATTTATTTTTTCTTTAATTCAATTAAATCTTAAATAATTTCCTTTTTGTGTTTCATTGAAATTCCGTGTGTGTTCTAATAATATATCATTATCATGACAATGTTCAAAGTTTTGTGTTTAAGTTTTGCATCAAACAAAATTGAAAGAGTCTTGCAATGGCAAACTTGGAAGTAAAACTTTGCCCCCCCAACGGGTTTCAGCTTACATTATTTTATTAGAATTTAATACACCCTTAGCTCAGATTTCCGCAAATAATGCGGAATTCCACATTTCTTCCACAAAAATGTTTCCGCAATTGATGCGGAATAAATGCGGAGTATTCGGACGCGGAGATCCGCATGCGGAATTACCAGATTGCGGAAAAGTTGCGGAATGCGGAGTATTCGGACGTGGAACCTTTTTTCTCCACAAAAAATGCGGAAAATTCTATTTCCGCAGATGCGGAACTTCTGCGGAATAAATGCGTATTTTTCTCCGCGTTCTATGCGGAGATGCGGAACTTTGGGGAAAATATGTTGTTCAGCAGGTGGAAATAATCTGCAGAAATTGACACTCAGGGAATAATTGGGTGATCTTCCCTTGGCTATAGTTTAAGATTTTTCTATTTTTAGCTCTGGCGGCCACCTTGTTCAGTGGTGCAGAATGGTATTGATCAAATTTGGTAAAGGATAAATTTATGTAAAATTGGCCTTTTAAGCTATTCCCGCTCTCTACCCTCATGAAAAAGCACTGTCTGAATTGAGTCGGACTTATCTTTGAATAGACTGATCTGGATTTTTCCACAAATAGTTAAAACTACACCCCAGCTATTGTTAAAGAATGAATTTCCATTCATCGAAAATCATAAACATTGCTACGTGCTCATTCGAATATCACAAATATTATGCACGTGCTCTTTTGTATCAAATATTTTAATCGCCAAACACATGATATCCAAGTGCGATGATTGGATAATATTGCAGATTAATTTGAATGTAACTGACATTTGTGGATGCGTCTATTATTTCTGACATTGCTGAAAAGACTTAAAATGGAACAATTCAGACAATATTCAAAGGGCTATTCAGACAAGTTATTCAGACTGCATTCAGACTATATCCACAGATACAGTAATTATTATGACCTTTACACTAAGTACTCAGGTGGCACTTGATATTTATTAAGGTTCAATGGTTTACTCCCCTAAAATGGTTTGTCAGACATTAAATAATATGTGAATATTATAAACATCCAACTGGAAATGATTATAATGCAACTTTTTGCATGATACAGTACAATTGAGCTAATATAAATCAACAAAACAACATAATTTTGTGCAGACAAGTATAACAGATACATTATTGTCCATTTTCCAGTTTATTATGTCTAAAAATCTCCTTAAAGTATAATGTCGTTAGGAACAGTAAACAATATAATGATTATGTAACTTTTCACAATTTTATGGTTCAATTGTGCTTCCATAGTTAACATTAAAATACAGACAAATGATAAAGTACTGAATTTCCATTTTGCAAACTCATTATATTATAGAACATTGATGGAAGGATTATATTGTAAGGAAAACAATAATAATAAGTCAAACGATTGTTGTTTAAAGGAACATAACTGTTAGTAGTAAGAAGACATGCAGCTTAAGCCTCTGGGCATATGGTCGCGAAAATATATTACAATTGCTTAAAAATGTCAAACCCTTTCAAATGTGCAAAATCAGTTATAGTTTATTGACTTGTTTGTAACTTAAATGAAATAATACTTACAGACACAGGTTCCAAGTGTTCATTATTCATAGATATTTCTGTTTTAAAATCACAATCATGTTTAAATCATTTCAGACTTGTGCAATGAAAGTCAACTGATGACATCATAAATGACATCATATCCTGCATAGCATTGCATGGTATGGTGTACTGTAAATGACATAAAATTGCATTATTTATGCCCTTTTGTAAGTTCAAATTTACATCAGTTATAATCTTGAAACTTGAAATATACCTTTATCATCAACTCTAATATCAAGTGCCACATTCCCCATAACTCCGTTTTCTATTTTGACATAGTTGTGCCCCTTTTTCACATAGATTTTCAGGTTAAAGTTTATATTCAAAACTTCTGTAACTTCAAATCTACAATAGTTATTCACTTGAAATTTAGAATATACCTTAAATGTCATCAACTCCATCAAGTGCCACATTCCCAATATCTCAGTTTTACAGTTTTATATTTTGACATAGTTATGTCCCTTTTTCACATAGATTTTCAGGTTAAAGTTTATAATTAAACTTTTGTAACTACAAAATTACATAAGTTATTCACTTGAAAATTAGAACATACCTTTGTCCAAAACTCCAGCTTAAAGTTCTACATTCCCCATAACTCTGTTTGTATTTTGACAGATATATGCCCCTTTTTTCACATAGATGTTCAGGTTATGTCCCAGGTTATGTCCTCAGACTGTATTCAGTATTTATTCAGATAGAGATATTCAGATAGAGATTAAACAGAATTCAGACTTGTGGTTTCATGGGTGTATGTTCAACAATTCTCATAAAATTGATATTAAAGATTGTTTTTGACCTAGAGGGGGCATATATGTTTTACAAATAGCTCTTGTAGATTTAACAAGCTTGTGATTTTTCAAAGTATAACTTTTCCACATCTGAAAAAGTCTAAGTCAGAATTTCCGCAACTGTAAAATTTCTAAGTGTCATTATTCCGCATGTTCTCCGCCCAGAATCTGCGGAAACTGAAGCTTTCCGCAAAATTTCCGCATCTTTTCCGCATTTTCTCCACTTCTTGAAATTCAGTGCGGAAATCTGAGCTAAGGGCAATGTATAATTAAGAAATCAAGAGGGCCCTGAGGGCCCTAGGACGCTCACCTGAGACCTTGTAACCCAATAAGAATTTGCATCCCTGAGGCGTGGCTTATTTTTATCCCAGGGCATAATTTGAACAATCTTGAACTAACCTCTGGGCCTTGCAGTTTCTGGTAAAAAAAAATTAAAGTCATTTTGCTATTTAAGTCTATATAAACCATGTGCCCCTTGGGGTGTGGCCAGATTTGAGCCCAGGGGCATAATTTGAACAATCGTTGGAGGACCACTATGCAATGATACGTACCAAATACAGGAAAGCTGTGGGCCTTGCCTTTTCAGAGGAGAAGATTTTAAAAGTCATTTTGCTATTTAAGTCTATACAAGAGGGCCCTGAGGGTTCTAGGAAGCTCACCTGAGACCTTGTAACCCAATTGGAATTTGAATCCCCGAGGCATGGCTTATTTTTATCCCAGGGGCATAATACGAACAATCTTCAACAAGCTCTGGGCCTTGTGGTTTCAGGTAAAGATTTTTAAAGTAACTTTGCTATTTAAGTCTATATAAAGCATGTGACCCCTTGGGCCGCCACCAGAATTGACCCCAGGGGCATACTTTGAACAATCCTTGGAGAGGACCACTATGCAATGTTATGTACCAAATATAGGAAAGCTGTGGGCTTTGCCATTTGAGAGGAGAAGATTTTTAAAGTCATTTTGCTATTTAAGTCTATATAAACCATGTGACCCGCGGGGCGTGACCAAATTTGACCCCAGCGGCATAATTTAAGCAACATTTGTAGAGGACCACTATATGGATGTTACATACCAAATATGAAACCTCTAGGCCTTGAGGTTTCAGAGGAGAATAATTTTAAAGTCATTTTGCTATTTTAGTCTATATACATGTAAACCATGTGACCCCTGGGGTGTGGTCAGTTTTGACCCATGGGGCATAATTTTAACAATCTTTTGTAGAGGAACACTTGAGGATGTTACATACCAAATACAAAACCTCTGGGCCTTGCGGTTTCAGAGGAGAAGATTTAAAGACATTTTGCAAATAAAGTTGATATAAACCATGTGACCCCCGGGGAATTACCAGTTTAAAAGTAACTTTGCTATTGAAGTCTATATAAAGCATGTGATCCTTCGGGGTGCCACCAGATTTGACCCCACGGGCATAATTTGAACAATCTTTGCAGAGGACTACTACTGTAAAATCATTATTATTCGAGGGACACTAATTTTCCTGGATTTCGTGGATAGACCAAACGACGAATTCAAGTGCCGATGAATAAATGACGCATGTGGTACCAACCAGCAAGTCCACTTCTTAAGCTGACTATGAGCAATTAAGACATCTATGTGAAGAGCATATCGCGTGTGCAAAAATGAATCATAAATTAAATATTTACCATATAAGAATATCTTTTAATCCAACTTAATCCATTGTTAAGGAAATCTGAAGTATTTTAACATAACACATAATGCATCAAACCATACGCATATTTTCAAACTAAAGTTCATCAATCACAATTTGGTGAGCGATACACATGTCAACAGTCGTCTGCAGAAATATGTATTTCCTATAATAAGCAGTTCTTCAGTCCAGTCATAAAACAATCTTAAAAATGCCAATTATATACTCTTTTAAGTATATATGGTAGTGTCTGGGTAAATACGTTAAAGTGTGAAATCACTGGGGACTGCCTAATCCCCTTTGACAGGTCTTGATGTAGACAATAACCAGTTTCAGCCAGTTTAATTAGCAATATTCTTTACACAAAAATCATGGGATTTGTCTTCATGTGCATTGATTTTATTGCTGGCTGACAGTCTAGCAAAGATTGTTCAAATTATGCCCCTGGGATCAGAACTGGCCATGCCCCGAGGGTCACGTGGTTTATATAGAATATATAGCAAAATGACTTTAAAAATCTTCTCCTCTGAAACCACAAGGCCCAGAGGTTTCTTATTTGGTATGTAACATCCTATAGTGGTCCTCTACAAAGATTGTTCAAATTATGCCCCTGGGGTCAAAACTGGCCTTGCCCTGGGGGTCACATGGTTGATGAAAACCTAAATAGCAATATGTCTTTAAAAATCTTCTCTGAAACCAAAAGGCCCAGAGGTTTCATATTTGGTATGTAACATCCTATAGTGGTCCTCTACAAATATTGTTCAATTTATGCCCCTGGGGTCAAAATTAGCCACGCCCTGGGGGTCACATGATTTTTATAGACTTAAATAGCAAAATGACTTTAAAAATTTTCTCCCTAGAAACCGCAACGACCAGAGTTTTCATATTTGGTATGTAACATCATATAGTGGTCCTCTACAAAGATTGTTCAAATGATGCCCCTGTGGCCAAAACTGGCCATGCCCTGGGGTCACATTGTTTATATAAACTTAAATAGCAAAATGTCTTTAAAAATGTTCTCCTCTGAAACTGCAAGCCCCAGAAGTTTAGTATTTGGTGACATCCTATAGTGGTCCTCTACAAAGATTGTTCAAGTTATGCCCATGGGTCAAAATGATCACACCCCAGGGGTCACATGGTTTATATAGACTTATATAGCAAAATGACTTTTAAATTCTTCTCTGAAACCGCAAGGCCTAGAGGTTTCATATTTGGTATGTAACATCGTATAGTGGTCCTCTGCAAAAATTTTGTTTAAATTATGCCCCTGGGGTCAAAACAGGTCACGCCCCGGGGGTCACATGGTTTATATAGACTTAAATAGCAAAATGACTTTAAAAATCTTCTCCTCTGAACGGCAAGGCCCACAGCTTTCCTGTATTTGGTACATAACATTGCATAGTGGTCCTCTCCAAAGATTGTTCAAATTATGCCCCTGGGGTCAAATCTGGCCACACCCTGAGGGGTCACATGGTTTGTATAGACTTAAATAGCAAAATGACTTTTAAAATCTCAACCTGAAACCGCAAGGCCCAGAGGTTTGTTTAAGATTGTTCAAATTATGCACCTGGGATAAAAATAAGCCATGCCTCGGGGATGCAAATTCCAATTGGGTTACAAGAACTCAGGTGAGTGACCTAGGGCCCTCTGGGCCCTCTTGTTTTCACAAACAGGGGCCAATAACTCTTCTCTTTATAGACAAATCAGGGTTCTCATTGATTTATTACGAGATCTCATGGCCATGCACAAATTGTGCAAGATTGACCAAGATTTGATGAAAAATGAATTTTCAATTTTACACAAAGTCCAATTTTTGCAAATGTTCTCATAAAAAAGGCGGAATAACTCTAGTGTTTCTGGTTATACCTGGCCCACCATTGCACCCAGATGAGATTTAATGGTCATACCCAAACTGTGCAAGTTTAGTCCACAAGGTATGAAAAGTTAATTCTCTATAGAGACTGAAAGCCAATTTTTCACAAACAAGGGGCCACAACTCAGGTCTCTATGGTCTGATCTGGCCCATAATGGGCACTGACTGAGACCTAATGGTCAAACACAAACATTGCAACTTGGGACAAGATTATTAAATAAATGAAGTCTCTATACTCCACATTGACCATTTTTTTGGTATAGCTGTCTAACCCAACTTTTGACCTTTCTCAATATCGAACCAAATGTTGGGAAAATTTCCAGCTAGTAGTCCCGAATGAATAAATCCTAACATTGCATGTGCACATTTGAACATATTTGCACTACACTGGTAATAAAAGAAGTAGTGCCACATGTCATTTTGCAACGATGTAAATCAATACAACTATCGAGTGTCCCGTCTATATGAGTACACAATCAATAGACACATGAACGGCATACATTGCATTGGCATATTGACCCTACTCACTGGACTTCAAGGTCAGCACTTTCAACTATAAATATCGTCCATTGAAAGCCAGAAGGTGCTATCAGTCTTCTTTTTACATATGTGGATGACAGCTTCGTGCTTTCAAAGGACGAAGTGCACTAGAATGACAAGAAACTCGACAAAATAATTATTTTGGCATAGTCCTTACAACACAACAAGATATTTAGCCAGCAATAAATATTTTACTTTTTTAGAAACATTCGAATGCGTGTGCATACTATGGAAAGAAATGTATGAGTTAATAAAATACCCTCAGTGCTGTATATTTGCACCAATGCTCTATATATTAACTTATATACCATCAACATATGAATATCCTTTTAATCATTAAGAAACTGAAGAGCAGTCATATCATTTTGATATTGATTGTAACAAAAACACAACAACAAACAAACGTAAAAATATACAATCATATGTAAAGGGAGTATAGTATGGTAAGGCGTAAAACAAATGTTTGTTTCAGGTTACACAACCTACCCTAAAAAAATGCCCCGACCCTAGAACATTTTATTGGGTTTGTCAGATATTTTTTTGTTTTATTTACTTTTTTCAATAATTAAATGTTTGTTTCGATAAATAAGTGTTTTGTTGTGATAACATACACTTATAAATAATGTTTAAGGATATTCTGATATTGTTTGAGTAAAAAATATTCAATTTTATAACCTGCAAGTTGACCATTTACCAAAAAAATAAAAAATAATAATAAAAATAAATCCCGACCTATCTACCCTAATTTTTTTGGGCATGTAACCTGAAACAAACATGTTCTTTTTATGCCTTAGGAATGCGAGCATGGTGTCCTGTTCGAATCTAGTAAGTCATGCGCAGATATTGAATTATAAGTGAAAAAACACAACCAATTTACCCATTATTGTCAGTTTTAGATTTATTTATGTTGAAAGTTCAATCTACATTCCTTATTTTCATAATAACCATAGATGCCAAATATATTGTGTTTATTTTTTCTCACAAATAAGGGGCAATAACTCTGGTGTTTGTACCCCAATCTAGGCCACTTTTGGATTATTTTGAAATCTTCCGGTCATACACACGCTGTGCAAGTTTAGTCAAGTTCAGATGAAAAATGAAGTCTGTATGTTGCATAAAGTACATTTTGCAGTTTTTCTCATGAAAAAGGGGCAATAACACTTTGTGTTCCTGGTCAGATGTGGCCCATTATCAAACATATCCAAGATTTTATGGCCATACATAAACTAAGCAAGTTTGGTAAAGATTGAATGACAAGTGAAGTCTGTATTGTGCTTAAGGGCCCAATTATGGACGATGGATGATGCAGGACAGTCCCCCTATACCAATAGCTCATCGAGCACGTTGTGCTCCAGCGAGCTAAAAAGTATGAGTCATCGTGCTTGTTTGGGAAATAGTGGATTCTGAACATGTTAACTGGTGAACCTTATTATCAATAACGCAAGGTGTTAAAGAAGGGTTGAAAATATCTGTGGGTCTTAAATTTGTTTCAGATGTTTTGTTTAACAAATTATGTAAGAATATAGTTATTTATGACACACTACATTTTACAGTTACCATTGAATAGTACTTTATGACATACAAAGATAGACATTTAAAGAAGTCAGTTGCATGCACTTACTGTTTATAGATGTGGGACACTAGCACAATACTAATGTCTAAAGGTAGCCAACTGGTTCTTGGACGCAACACACCGACACATATAGGTAAACGATTATGCCAAGTTATTTCAAATTCCTTTACAGCATGGGGAAGTAAGAGCTCCATTTTGAAAATATTTAGTGCTCTATTTTGACCTTGGACCTCAAAAGTATGACCTTCACCTTAAAGAAAACCATCTGATTTTTGAGCATGAAGCACTGTCTCATATAGTTTAACATTTGTGCCAAGTTATTCCAAAATCCTCAAATGCATGGGGAAGTTAGAGCTCGGACAAGCCCTATTTTGACAATAAAGTGCTCCATTTTGACCTTTGACCTCAAAGTATGACCCTGACCTTAAAGGTAGCCACCTGGTTCTTGCGTGTGACACACTATCTCATATAGGTTAACAACGATAAAAGTTATTGTTAACAACACAAAAGTTATTGTACATATTTTAATAATGATACATCATGTTCCAGCTTATTATACACACAACCTGACAGATCAACAAACAAGAGCTGTCAGAAAACAGCGCTCTCGACCATTCTAAGTATTTCAGTTGGTACATATTTTGGAAAGTGGAACATTTGTTGAAATAAAGGAGCTGAGTTATGGCAATTATTTCAAAAAATTATCAAATTATCAAGTGAATACCTTATGTAGTTTAGAAATTATAAGACTTTGGAACAAAAACTTTAACCCCATCTATGTGAAAAGTGGGCATACCTCTGTCAATATACAAAACAGGGTTATATGGATTGTGGCACCTGATGCTGTAGTCAATGAAAATGGTATATTCCAAGTTTCAAATGAATAACCTATCAAGTTTTGAAGTTATAAAACTTTTGAACAAGAGCTGTCACAGGACAGTGCGCTCGACTATTCAAACACTTTGTCCGAGTTATTGGCCTTTATCACTATAAAAAAGGTGCATAATTCTGTTAATATGATGGTGACAGTTATGTACCTTGGCCAGTGACCTTACATAATGACCATGAAAACATGTATGAAGTTTTAATTGAATATCTGTAGCAGATATAGAGATATGGAGTAGTTCCATGCAAAGTTTAGCCTGAAACTTCTAAGTACAACAAGAGTGTCATTGTCACAATGATATGCCTGTCAAAGATGCTTTTTTGGGGTAAAGATTCAACAAAAGAGAAACAACAATTCAAAAAGAAACATGGACATTCCACGAAAACCTTTTTTTTGTAACGGTGCCCTTGACCCCACCAACCCCATATGCAATCCCAAGCAAGGTGTCAATATAAGGTATCTATGTATTAAGTTTCTTTAAAATATCTCAAGGCCTTCTCAAGTTAGAGAGGCAAAACAAATTGAACTGTGACCTTGACCTTTGACCTAGGGACCTGGTTCTTGCATAGGACACGCGAATTGAACTGTGACCTTTGACCTAGGGACCTGGTTCTTGCATAGGACATGCAGTCTTACCATGCTTATCACTTCTGCCAAGTTATTTGAAAATCCATCCATGGTGGACAAAGATATGCTCCAGACAAAGTGGTAAGGATTGTTTTCTTAAATTTGACATTTGACCTTGACCTTGGACCTACGGAGCTGGTTCTTGCACGGGACCTGCCGTCTCACCATGTTTCTCTCTTCTGGCGAGTTATTTGAAAATCTATCCATGGTGGACAAAGATATGCTCCGAACAAAGTGTTAAGGATTGATTTCTTAAATTTGACTTGTGACCTTAACCTTGGACCTAGGGACCCGTTTCTTGTGCGCGACACTCCATCTCACCATGCTTGTCATTTCTGCCAAGTTATTTGAAAATACATCAATGCTGGACAAAGATATGCTCTGGACAAAGTGTTAAGGACTGATTTCTTATATTTGACATTTGACCTTGAATTGTGACCTTGACCTTGGACCTAAGGACCTGGTTCCTGCCCCTGACACACCGTCTCACCATGCTCAACACTTGCGCCAAGTTATTTCAAATTCCTTCCATGCTGGACAAAATAATGCTCCGGACAGTGTCTATGGCTTAAATTCTTATATTTGACCTTTGACCTTTAACTGTCACCTTGACCTTGGACCTAGGGACCTGATTCTTGCACTGACACACCCTCTCACAATGCTCAATACTTGTGCCAAGTTATTTGAAATTCCTTACATGCTAGACAAAATTATGCTCCGGACAGTGTCTATGGCTTAAAATCCTATATATGACCTTTGACCCTTAAAAGGACTTGGTCACAATTTTCTGAGTTTTGAAGTATGCCATTAAATGTCTTAACTTGACAGATTTAATCATGGGAACTAAAAAGTTCAAATATAATAACAAGAAAATGATTTTTTTTTAAACAAAGAAAAATTAATAAATTGGTCCAACAGGGGTTCTAACCCTCGACCTCCAGATTAAAAGGCTATCGCCGTTAACCTCTCGGCCATTCCATCTTCTATATTTCACCCAGAATTATTTACCTTTTTTCAGTGATTCACGTGTTGTCAACAATTTCAACGAAAACAACAGAAGCACTCGAAATTATACCATCGTTTAGCGTTACAAACACCTTATAATTTTATCAATTTCAACTGACAATTACACATAAACAAAACAGTTTTTATATTATATTTCTAGGTCCATAGTGTTATTTTGCCCCCTTGTATACACTGTTCTTTTAGTTTTGGAAACGGGACAAAAAGTTGAAAAATGGTCAATCTGTGAACAGGTCCCTTTAAATGTGGCCTTGACCTTAGACCTAGGGACCTGGTTCTTGCGCGCGACACACCGTCTCACCATGCATAACACTTGTGCCAAGTTATTTGAAATTCCTTCCATGCTGGCCAAAATTATGCTCCGGACAGGGTCTATTGCTTAAATTCTTATATTTGACCTATGACCTTTAAGTGTGACCTTGACCTTGGACCTAGGTACCTGGTTCTTATGCCCGAGATACTGTCTCCCCATGCTCAAAACTTGTGCAAAGTTATTTGAAATTCCTTCCATGCTGGCCAAAATTATGCTCCTGACAGAGCGAAGACAATCACTTGACTTTTTCTTTGAAAAGTCGAGCTTATAAAAATGAAGTCTCTATCCTCCACACTGTCCATTTTTTTGGCGTAGCTGTCTAAGATCACTTTTGACCCAGATTTTCTTGCCATAATTATGCAGCGGGAAAATTGAATGCCAATAGAATTGGGCAAATTTTCTAATTCTAGGGAATGCAAACTTCAATGGTTTAACGTATACCAATAACTGTTGCATACTTTTGGGGATTAAACATTTACATAATTGTTTACATAAGCGGTTAAAATGAAGTTATAAACATATCTTCAACATATACTTTAGAACGGAGGCTAATTATGAACGTATTTTCTCATTGTATGCCATAAACAGAATGGTATATTCATTCACGTAACGAAATAACTATTTTGTTTAGCCTACATTTATATAAGCGGTATACGTGCTATAAATAGCAATTGTGCAATGTTCCCATTCTTAAATCTCATTCACAATGTTGCCGTTCCATGTAGCCCATCGATTCTAGCGAGTTCATCACATTCCAGAATCAGTAGTGTCATTCTAAAAATAGCGCGCGTATCTAGCAACCGTTGTATAGCTGTTTTAATATACTCGTACATGCATCAATAATAGCGTTCAGAGAATCATAAACCTAAAAATTTTAATAAATGGGGAATTTATATTTATTAACTTACTGTTAATTGAATTAAAATTGTGGTTACGATTTATAAACGATTTTTTATAATTGCATCTTTCTATCAACTTCTCCAGTAGATGTTAAAAAGATGCTACATTTTCTGTAGATAAAATGTTATGAAAGAAGATTCGGAATACGTCAAATTGTTATTCGCTAGGCATGAATACACAATTTGCAATACTAATTAGACACAGGAACCCCTGATAAATCATATTTCTACTGATATAATTTAAAATCGTCAAAGTCTAATTAATTTTTATGGTTGCGTTATCAAAAATAAAGTCTGAACATTTCAAAAATCGTTGAATGTTCCCTGACTATTGATTTTATTGGGATACCCAGTATAAATGCTTATTTGACTTCAAATCGTTATTATATTAGATAACTAACATGAATGGTATATTACCGGTACTATAAATAACTATATAGACTCGTCTGATACATAATAATTTTAATTCATTCCCGAAATTATTTTCTTACATTGTTAATTTGTTTAATTGACTTGACAAATGCAGATAACAATTATGTTAACCTTAATTATTTTGGTTATTCATATACCACTGGTGGAAACATGGAGCTATATGATTGGTTTATTCATGGCATAGATATTAATGATAATTTTATATAATTTTAAATTAATAAATTTATCTCATATTAACTTTTGGGTCCGAGAAGTTTTCTAATAGTGTCCGAAAAATCTGGTGTCCAATAAGTCTCCTAATATTGGTGGGGACCAAAACATCTGGAGTCTGAGAAGTCACGTAACCGATCCTATTGGCCGTCTGTTTAGGTAATTTTTAAATGACATCTCAATATTAATTTCAACGCCGATTGTCTTTTTTTAAAGACATTTCTTGTTTGCATTGTTTCTCACTAACAAGGGGCAATAATGCTTGTGTTTGTAAACCAATCTAGGCCACTTTTAGATTATTTTGAAATCTTCTGCTCATACACACACTGTGCAAGTTTGGTCAAGATCAAATGAACAAGAGCTGTCAGAGGACAGCGCATTCAACTATTCGAAGTATTTCAGTTTATGCATATTTTGGAAAGTAGAAAGGGCATACATTTGTTGAAATACAAAACTGAGTTATGGCAATTATTTCATCAAATTATTTCAAGTTTCAACCTTATGTATTTAATAACTTATGTAGTTTTGAAATTATAAGAGTTTTAAATATAAACTTTCACCAGAAAATCTAGGTGAAAAAGGGGCATAACTCTGTCAAAATGCAAAACAGAGTTATAGGGCGGTTGGCCCAGACACTGGAGTTGCTGACAAAGATATGTTCCTATTTTAAAGTGAATAACTTCTGTAGTTCTGAAGTTACAAACGTTTTGAAAATAAACTTTAACCAGAAAATCTATGTGAAAAGGGGGCATAACTCTGACAAAATACAAAACAGAGTAATATGGAATGTTGCCCCTGACACTGGAGTTGATGACAAAGGTATATTCCAATTTTCAAGTGAATAACTTATGTAGTTCTGCAGTTACAAAACTTTTGAATATAAACTTTAACCAGAAAATCTAAGTGAAAAAGGGGCATACGTCTGTCGAAATACAAAACAGAGTTACATGGAATGTTGCCCCTGATATTGAAGTTAATGAAAAAGGTATATTCTAATTTTCAAGCGAATAACTTATGAAGTTCTGAAGTTACAAAACTGTTGAATATAAACTTTCACCAGAAAATCAATGTGAAAAAGGGGCATAAGTCTGTCAAAATACAAAACAGAGTTATATGGAATGTTGCCCCTCACACTGGAGTTGATGACAAAGGTATATTTCAAGTTTTAAGTGAATAACTTCTGTAGTTTTAAAGTTTAAAAACTTTTGAATAAACTTTAACTAGAAATTCTATGTGAAAAAAGGGGCATAACTCTGTCACAATACAAAACAGAGTTATGGGGAATGTTGCCCTTGAGACTACAGTTGATGACAAAGGTACATTCCAAGTTTCAAGTGAATAACTTGTTTAGTTTTGAAGTTACAATACTTTTGAATATAAATTCAACCAATTCAGACGCGGATGCCGACGCCGGGGGTAGTAGGAAAGCTCACCTATTCTTCAAATAGTCGAGCAAAAAATGTAGTCTGTATGTTGCCCAATGTCCAATTTGCAGTTTTTCTCCTGAACAAGAGGGCCATAAGGCCCTAGGCTGCTCACCTAAGGGGCTAAGGAGCTAAACAGTTCTCAGCAAGTTTCATTAAGATTCGGCTAAAAATGTGGCCTATAGTGTTCACAAGCTTTGTTTCAAGTTGGCCTGGTGACCTAGTTTTTGATCCCATGTGACCCAGATTTGAACTCATCCAAGTTATTATTGTTGATCCATGTGACCTTGTTTCAAACTTGTCCCAGATACCATTGGGACTAATGTTCTAAATCGTTTCATGATGATTGGCCTACAAATGTGGCCTCTAGACAGTTCACAAGCTTTTTGTTCAATTTTGCCTGGTGACTAGGTTTTTTACCCCACATGACCCAGTTTCAAAATTGACCGAGATATCATTGAAGCAAATTATCTGGGCAATTTTCAAGAAGATTGGGCAAAAAATATGACTTCTAGAGTGTTCACAAGCTTTTTCTTCAATTTCCCTCCTGACCCAGTTTTTGACCCCCTGTGACCCAGTTTTGAATTCATATGAGATATCATTGGGACAAATGTTCTGAGCAAGTTTCATGACAATTGGGCTATAAATGTGGCCTCTAGAGTGTTCACAAGCTTTTTCAACAATTTGGCCTGGTGACATAGTTTTTGATCCCATGTGACCCAGATTTGAACTCATCCAAGTTATTATTAACACAAATGTTCTGAGCACGTTTCAAGAAAATTGGGTAAAAAATATGACTTCTCGAGTGTTGACAAACTTTTTATTCAATTTGACCTAGTGACGTAGTTTTTTATCTCACATTACCCAGTTTCGAACTTGTCCAAGATATCATTGGAAAAAATGTTCTAGGCAAGTTTCATGAAGATTGAGCAACAAATGTGGCCTCTAGAATATAGCCATATAAGGAAAACTGCCCAGCCCCCTTGCGGCCATGTTTTTCAACCAAGATATCATGCGAACAAATGTTCTGAGCGAGTTTTCATGTTGATAGGGAAAAAAATGTGACTTCTAGAGTGTTTACAAGGTTTTTCTATATTCATATAAGGAAGACTGCTACGCCCCCTGGCGGTCCTGTTTTTCAACAGAGCGGAACCATTTTCAAACTCGGCCAAGATATCATAAGAACAAATGTTCTGAGCAAGTTTCATGTTGATTGGGCAAAAATGTGACTTCAATTTGACCTAGTTACCTAGTTTTTGACCCCACATGACCCAGTTTCGAACTCGTCCAATATATCATTGGAACAGATGTTCTGAGCAAGTTTCATGAAGACTGGCCTATAAATGTGGCCTCTAGAGAGATCACAAGGTAAATGTTGATGAAGCATGATGCACGATGGACAAAAGGCGATCACAAAAGCTTACCATGAGCACTTTGTGCTCAGGTGTGCTAAAAATGGACTATAAACCGGGTGTTCCTGGTCCAATCTGGCTAATTATCCCAGATTTTATGGTCATAAACAAAGTACTAAGGTGAGTTTAAAGGCCGGTTTTCATGAAGCAGAAAACATACGCGTTTTCGGCATGGCTATATTAAGCAGCAAACATGCACCGATTAAAAATAATTTGCTTACGTCTATATTATATACGATTCCATTTAGAATCTACCTTGGGTAGCAATTTTTCTCTCTTGTCTGCACAGAAAAAATTCCTCGATTTCCGCGTCAATCAACAACAGACCCCATGTTAACAAAATTGATATAAATATCAAGTGCAGTGTGAAAACACAATGAGAAGCTTCTTTGATGGAATATTAAGACCATAATTATGTTACAGAAAAATATTTGGCAAGAAATAGCCAAAAAAATGAAAAGAAGAATGGATGAAGAAGACTCCACGAATTTTAAGCATCATCCCAACTGGCACGAAAACGTGCTAATAACGTTCTATTAACGTTAGCCCAAACGTTGCAGGAACGTTGCAGTTCAACGTCCTACTAACGTTAAAATGTATGGTTTGTTTGATGTTCCCAAAACGTTGCGGAATAATGTTGCTATATATAACCTTTAAATAACCTCATTATAACTTTTCTTTAACTCAGGTTGAAGATACTACACACGTGCATGTACCTTGGTTTTACATTTTATTGCATAAAAGTTGAACATTACAAATATACGAATATACATAGTTTGAAAAACACATATTAACAATATAGTAATCATATCATTAATACAATATCATAAAAACAGCACATTGTACACAAAAAGATATGCATGTGTCAGATGTTATCACTGCGTTCATCAAAGAGTCATTAAACACATCATATGCATATGCTCACAAAGAGTGCAGATATCATCCTGGTTGTGTTGTTTGGATTCTTGATTCATCGGTTGGTGGCCAGGACCTACAAGTTACAATATAAAAATAAAATCAAAATGTTGGGATACGTAAATGAGTCATATTTAAAAAGTTACTATTTCTGCTTAATTTATTTAAATAACAATATTATAAGGGGCCTGTATGACAGCTCTCTATGTTTATACATATACATTTAATTACCATGGTGGGAACATGCACAAAGTTATGCTATATCAAGTGAATAAACATGAATGTTAAAACAGTATGTATGAATGTTAGGTAATTAATTTTAAAAATAATAATGACTAAACAACACATGTTTTATATATAAATTTATTACCTCGGACGATGTCAATCTGTGGTAAAATCCTTTGCATTGGCGATAAATATCTATTTTCTCTTGTGATAAAACACTTTCTAAGTGTAGAAATCAACCAACAGAACAAGTCCATTGGAGAACAAAGAAAATCAAATGTGGTGGGCATCCAGTCAATCACCACAGGATAGTGAGAGATAAAGGAATGGTGTTAATTAAGATCAGTCAGTAACTCAATCTGAGATATTTACATAATTATGTCTTAGAATACAGTAAACAATTTGCTGGAATATATCACGGGATGGTTAAATAACTTTATAAAAAAATTGTTATAAACTAATATCACATAGATTCTAAAATCACGTTTTATTCAGGAGTTTAAATAATCATATACGATATTAATATGCTAAAATTTAACTATACACCACAGACTATAAGCCACATGTGCATAACATAAAATTACATAACTTCACATGCTTAAAACTTCTCAGTTATAATGTATAATCTATGTAAATCTTAATAAAAAAGTTACTATAGAACGTTTTAGAAACGTCATCCACTAACGTTGAAATAACGTTGAAAAATGGTGCTTCACAACGTTGCATACAATACTTGCTCAGAACGTTGACGGAACGTTAGATTTTTTAATAAAAAAATATAACAAAATTGAAACCCCATTACATTTCTGAAAACAATCTCTATTAAATTATTACTGATAATCTTGAAATACGTTGTTTATACTGATTGATTATCTTCCGTGCAACGTTACCAGAACGTTGTGATTACGTTCTGCAGAAACATAACCTAGTTAGAACCAAAATGTAACGTTATAGGTAACGTTATGTGCTAGCTGGGATGACTGTTTTCTCAATAAAAGGTCAATAAACACACATGTATTTTTATCCGAAAACCGCGTCATGTTTCGGCTTCATGGAAACCGTTTTTTGGCACGTACTCAGCGTGCATTTTGGCACCGATCAAATCTGCGCAGAAAAAATAGGCTTCATAGAAACCCCGCTTAAGAGAAAATCAAATCAAAATTGGTTTAGTGTCGAAAATCGTGTCATTTACCATCAGTTATCAATGCATCAAAAGAATAGTTGCAGCTCTTCATATGAGACCTAAAAATGTAGCAGAGTGAAATATTCATGTTTGGACTACCTACAATATTTCTACTAATACAAATATACTTGTATACTGACCAGCATAGTTGCAACAACAACATATATAATTTTTGACAACTTACCTGACATCTTTCGAAGCCAGTAATCCGCAGTATGCTCTTCATTCTACAATACGGGTCTGAAACATATATGGAAATACACAGCACAATGCTGATACTAGTAAAGGCTGAACACCCAAGATTACCATTGTCAACATATCACATTTTTTAACAACAAGAGGGCCAAGATGGCCCTGGGTCCTTCACCTGAATTTTAGGTATTATGATGGGTTGTGAAAATGTTGACAACAGATGATAATGATTACCACTAAAAGTCATGGTTTTAACAAACAGGACATGTGGAAATTCGACGAAGACCACATTTTTGGAACGAAATGCATACAATCAACACAATAATAAAAGAACAATTGCAAGGTGAAAGTCATACAGATATAGCTAAAAATACATAACCTCAATTAGTTTTTGAGCCACTCAGCAAAAACCATATTTCTATATCTAGTAACTGTGACCTTGATGTTGCCACCATCCAATCCATCCATATGTAATCCCAAGTAAGATCTCAATATAAGGTATCTACATATGAAATTTCATTACAATAGCTCAATTTGTACCCGAATTAATGAGCAGAAACCATATTTCTATTTTTAGTAACAGTGACCTTGACCTGGAACCAACCCATCTAGTATGCAATCCTAAGTGAGATCTAGTTTCATAACAATAACTCATTTTGTACTTGAGTTTCAGAGTGAAAACCATATGAGGCGTGTCATGGGAAAACCGGGCTTAATGCATGTGCGTAAAGTGTTGTCCCGGATCAGCCTGTGCAGTCCGTACAGGATGACATTTTCTGCTTTGATGGTATTTTCTGTTTTGAGGAAAGGCGGAAAGTGCCGTCCTGGATTAGCCTATTCGACACTTTACGCACAGGCATTAAGATCAGTTTTCCGACGACACCCCTCATATATTTTTTAATAACTGTTACCTTGACCTGAATCTCACCCATCTAGTATGAAATCCCAATTTTGATTTCAATATTAGGTATCCAAATATGAAGTTTCAATACATTAGCTCAATTGGTTCCAAAGTTATTGAGCAGAAACCATTTTTCTATATTTAGTTACAATGACCTTTGCCTTGAACCCACCAACACCATATGCAATACCAAGTCAGGACTCAGTATAGGGTATCTACGTATAAGATTCACTCAAATATCTAAATTCATTCTTTAGTTATTGAGCGGAAACCCCTGTTTGACGCTGTAGCAGCATCCAGCCCACCAACCTGCCTGCCCGCCGGACCACAGACAAACCCCTATCTAATAACCCAAATTTTTCTAATTGTTACAGGAGAAAGTTTTGCCAGATAGACAGACCACTTGACAACTGCAGAACAATATGCCAACCTTTCCTTGAAGGGTGGAGGGGGGGGGGGGGGTCAGGGGATACTTTTTGTGCATTAGATTGACATATTAAATTACATGTATTCAGGATGGATAGTTATGATGAAGCAAACACGAGCACCACCTACGGATGCTGGACGCTTGATTTTCTCATATTTCATAGAACTCTGGGTCCGTATTCTGAAACTTTCTAAGAATTTCTGCTAAGAATTTTCTATACCCTAATTTCAAGCTAAGATATGTATTTTGTTAGTTTTTATCTAAGAAATGTCTTATGACATAAGAAACATTCTATGTATAATGGAATTAATGAGTTGAAAATAAAAACAAAGACATTCGGTCTAATAAATGGATATTCAGGTTATGACTTATAACACAAACATGGCTATACATCATTGAAGTTAATAAATTTTCATCATCAATTTTCAATATATTTTCATCATTCTTTTTAAATTACAGATGTTTCTTAGTTTTTCTCAAATCATCATAAAAGTATTTTAGAAATTATCTAAGAATAGCTGTTTTTGTCTTTAAATGTTAGAAAGCTTTGCACCAGTCTTAAAAGTTTAGATTTTTCTTAGACAATAATTAAATGATGTTTTTGTCACTCTTACTGGAAAACCTTCAAACATGTTACATCAATTGGTGAGCATACCCGTGCGTGTCATTACAAACGATGTGTGTTCATTATTGTGTAAACCTTCATTAGTGTGTTACTTTGCCAGTCTCTAAATTCAAAACTAATTGTAACTTAATAACCTCAAATATAAAATCTAATATCAAGATAAAATTACTTATTGTCAATCTGCTAATCTGTGCATTAATTCCATTAAATGGTTTCATTGTAATACTTTTCATAATTTAAATATCCATACAATTATTAGATTTCATGTTTGTGTTATATTTGTTTACCAATTGAATGATTCATCACCCTTTTTCTTAAACAAGTATTTTATATTTTTAGACAAGTGTTCTCTAAGAATTATTTGTGAAACTATGTAAGATAAAACCTAAGAAAATAATTTTCTTAGCTGAAGTTAAGAAAACTCTTAGAAAATATGAATACAGACCAACTACACATAACAAACACACTATTTTGTCTAAGAAAAATCTATTTTTAGGACAAAAACCGTTATTCTTAGATTTTTCTAAGATTGTTTACAATAATTAGAAGAAAAAAAAAAGAAATTCTCATATTTTCAGAAAATAATGAATAAATCTTAGACAAATTATTAAATCTTGGTGAACAATTTGTCTAAAAAAGGTTCAGAATACCAGCCCAGGTCTTTTGTTTATAGAATAGGTTTATCACTGTGATGATGTATGTTGCAGGGATTGCATATTATTTTTGGTTTTGCCAGTCTGAGATCAATTGGGTTTGAAAAAGACCAATTGAAATAACTGGTATTCAGTCCAACCATTTTTCTTAAATTATCCAGTAATTATAAAAATCATGACAATCTCCTGATTTCAACACACCATACACACATTTTATGGCAATGCACTGTAGGTGCAAACGCCAGTGGATCAGTGATACTTGAATGACCCCATTCGTGTCACTATCGATAGATAATTGGAGTGTTTTTGCTGCAGTTGACTGTATTATAAAACTGACACTGATGTTGACATCAGAGTGCACTTCTCCACAATAAAATCATGTCCAGCTACTATAGAGACTGAGTATAGCAGCCGTACATAATCCTAGTGGAAAACGTGCACTTCCTGGATAACTGTACTACGTTTATTATGATGTAAAATATGAAAAGTGATATGAAACCTAACTGAAAATAAAAACAAATCGTAATACAAATAGTTTTCAATAAAACTGAAGTTTATTTGCTAGTTGGTTTAATTGAGGTTCATGTCGTCATGTTGTTAATTTAAACTAGAGCTTTTTCACAGGAATGGCAGCAGGGCCCCAATGATAGCATGTTTGAAGGTGAGAAACCGTTTTTCTATTTTTAGTAATGGTGACCTTGACCTGTATCCCACCCACCCCCTATGCAATCCCAAAGCAATGTCTTGATAAAAGGTATCTATGTATGAAGTTGAATTACAATAGCTCAATTCATTCTCCAGTAATTGAGAAACCGTTTTTCTACTTTTTGTGACGGTGACCTTGACAGTGACCCCATCCACCCCCTATGTAATCCCAAGCCAGGTCTCAATATAAGGTATCTATTGATGAAGTTTCATTAAAATATTTCAATTTGTTCTCAAGTTAGAGGGCTGAAACCAAAAGTTGACACCGCCTGAAAATGAAAAATTAACAAAGGGCAATAACTCCAGAATTATGAAGTGCAGAGTAACGGTTCTTGTGTACTGCACTTCTCCTCAATGAGATCTATCCACCTATAAAGTTTCAAGTTAATACCTCTTATAGTCTAAGAGTTATGCTCCAGACAAAAACGAAGTATGAAAAATTAACAAAGGGCAATAACTCCAGAACCATGAAGTGCAGAATAATGGTTCTTGTGCACTGCACTTCTCCTTAATAAGATCTATCCACCCATGAAGTTTCAAATTAATAGCTAAAACGGTTTTGAAGTTATGAAAGAAAAACATGAAAAATGTGGAAGGACAGACGGACAGACAGACTGACAGATGGATGGACAGACAGGGTGATTACTCTAGGGCACGTGCAAAAAATGTGTGGGGCCCTTATTATCATTTAATGCGATTATCAGACAATTTTTTTTTATTCAAACTGTAATATGCCTTAAAAGCATTATTTATGCACTCTTTATTACCATATGAAAATAGTGATCTTAAGCTTACGTACACAGGTACACACGTAAGTACCCACGGACAGGGTAAACTCTATATGCCCCCCCCGATCATTGATGGTGGGGGCATAAAAACTTTAATCTTGGTCGGACGGAAGTTTTCACAAATGGATACTTATGTGGGTAAACCAACACTAACCCTAACCCTAACCATAGTCCGACCGGGAATGGGTCCCTCAAAAATTTCATCGACTATAACTTTTAAGGGCCGATAATTCCTGCTGGCCATTTTTATGGGAAACAAAGGGCCGATAACTCTAGCCATCGAAAACAGAAAATCGCGTTAGGGTCAGGTAACTATTTCCTGGGAGGCCGCGGGACCTATTCCCGTTATTAAGTGACCCTACTCAGATCTTTTGGGCGGCTTTAGCATGCCCAAAAATGGAATACAGACTGTCCTGGTATAACCCAAAATGGCCCTAACAAAAAAAAAGTTGTGGGACCCTCAGTAAAAAATTTCATTTTTTGGACCTAAGGTGGTCACCCAGGTCTACTCTCTCAGTGGATTTCAACATGCAAATACGTTGGGTTAACTCTTGACTTTTCACAACTTTTTTGTTAGGCGACGTACACCCTGCGCACCTATATGGTTGGAAAGGTCTCGACGAGTAGAGTACAAATCAGTCATTTATTTGACCTTTTTCGACCTTCAAGGTCAAAATCTGCATGACCTAATTTTTGCACTAAAATCGGGAATAAGTCCCTGCATCACCAAAAATTTTGAACTGAACACTTATGTATTTATAGTCGTTTTTTACTATTGTATCATATATATTTATGTTTACAAAGTAAATATCTATCAAATAAATCAAAAATTATAAAAAAATATTAAGAAATAATAAAGTTATGACGGAAACTGTTTTTTAAATTTTCACCATTTAAGGGCGATAACTTCGTCATTTATATTATAATCAACGCTTTATAAACGTGTGCTTGTTTCTCTCTTGAATATGAACAAAACGTATAATGTGAAGTTCCCTGTAACTAATAAATTAGGGGTCATATTGGGGTCCGTAAAATAGGCAATTATTTAGTGTTTTAGCGCTTTTGTGGTGCTGTCTTAGCCATCTGAACAGAGAAAAAACGTGTTTTAGATGCAGGAAAGTTACACAAATCAAATAAAAAAAAGTTGGTGCAAAAATATTAAGAAATAGCGATTTGATAGAATTTCAAAGGTACCTGGTCACTTTTTCTCAAAACGGGCGCCCAGCACCGTTTTCTCAAAATATCTCCTTAATGGTTTAAGATAGGTATAGGCAATCTATATACTCATTTAAAGATCTCAATGAGACAATTTTAATGATAACATAATATATATTATACAGTGACCTTGTAAGAAAATATTCAAGGTCAAATGATTTCGCAAAATCGTTTTTTTGGTCATCATGTGCAAAAATTCAAGTGTTTCCGTATTTTTTAAAATATAAGTTCACGTAGTTCAGCATGCTTTTTTATAAAAAATATTACAAAAGATAACTCACATATTAAATAAAAAAAATTTGGCCTAAAAATGTGCACAGTTGACGGGTCCCCAGCCTTTCGGGTGGGCATAACTTTTTTATTTTTTCGTACATTCTAGTTATAATATGACTTAAATATTATTTTTTCACGACAAACATGATGCTGCAAACAGATTTTAAATCGGACAATGCATTCACCTATAAAACATATATCAGCTACGATCGCCGATCCGACTTTATTATACTTGGGGCACTGACTTCGGGACTAAGTTCTTTCGTGACTTTCTATTTATAAAATCGTATTTGTGCGTTTTGGACACCATATTGTAGTGTTTTTTTTATAGATAAAATTAAGATATACACAATTAAGGCTGCAAAGTGAGCCAAATGTTATAAAAACGATGTAAAAATAAGAAAAGACTGTTGAGGGACTTTGTCCCGGACTCCCTACCCTACTTTTAATAATACATGTAATACCTTAAGTCGATATATATAAACACGTGGGGTATCTTATTTCGATATTTTCTGATAGATTTATATTTTTAAAGATAATATGCGAAAATATAGAGCCTTAAATTAAGCATTATACCATTTAAAGTATGTGACGAAATATTTATTATAATCAGGGTACTGAAATCGGGACTAAGTCCTTTGTTATTCGCGGCCTTATAAGTCCATATTTTGATACTTAGTGCATCTTATTTTCGTGTTTCCCTATATTTATAATTACTTTATACAATAATATACCGAAATATCGAGCCCCAGATGTTTAAAAACGACTATATATGGGTGAGGGACTTTGTCCCGAAAGCGATACCCCGATTATAATAACATGTCAGAAATCGTTTTTTGGCCGTTTATGTCACTAAATAAATCTTATCCTGATAGTTTCTTATAGATAAATTTAAAATAAAGTTTCTTACATCAAAAAATATAGCCTGATATGTTAAATTATGGGTTTTATAGGCTTTAGAACAATCTTTTTCCTAACTAGGTCACAGCTGTCAAAAACCACGTGGTCACACTAAAATTAAAAAAATTTGCGTTTTGGACACCATATTGTAGAATTTTTTTAAAGATAAAATTAAGATATACACAAATAAGGCTGCAAAGAGAGCCACATCTTGAAAAACGATGTAAAAATAAGAAAAGACTGTTGAGGGACTTTGTCCCTGAATCCCTACCCTACTTTTAATAATACATGTAATACCTTAAGTCGATATATATAAACACGTGGAGTATCTTATTTCGATAGTCTCTGATAGATTTATATTTTTAAAGATAATATGCGAACATATACAGCCTTAAATGAAGCATTATACCATTTAAACTATGTGACGAAATGTTTATTATAATCAGGGTACTGAAATCGGGACTAAGTCCTTTGTTATTCGCGGCCTTATAAGTCCATATTTTGATACTTAGTGCATCTTATTTTCGTGTTTCCCTATATTTATAATTACTTTATACAATAATATACCGAAATATCGAGCCCCAGATGTTTAAAAACAACTATATATGGGTGAGGGTCTTTGTCCCTAAAGCGATACCCCAATTATAATAACATGTCAGAAATCGTTTTTTGGACGTTTATGTCACTAAATAAACCTTATCCTGATAGTTTCTTATAGATAAATTTAAAATAAAGTTTCTTACATCCAAAAATATAGCCTGATATGAGAAAATATGAAAATCACAATTTTGTTATGCTTATTTGTGTATGCTTATCAACTTGACGGTTACTAATCAACACATTTTAATTAACCGTCTGAATAAACCGTTTAATATAATACAAAAAATGATTGCGAGAGCTGCGTACCAATCAGACGCAACTATACGTAGTCTAAAAAAATTGTACGTGAATGTTTAGTTTATGAAAATAAATATTTTATTTCATAAATAGCCTGTATCCATGAAAACTTGACATCTTATATACATTTTAAGTCATAAAATTCTTATTTATTTTTATTTTCACCTGAAATGTTCAATAAAATGTTAAGAAAAGTGTCCTGTTTGTGTTTATTACCAATATGCATGATCACTCTGTGAATATTTAATTTTAGGTAGGGGCTATCTGTTTGACTATTCATTTTTTATATAGTTCTTGTCAAAATGAGTGTGTTATTTGAGCCAATATCTGTCAAATATACACTTGAGAGGTCATATTCTACACCATAGTAACTGTAGTTGTATGTACAACATATTAAATATTTTTATAACTCCATTAATATGAAAAAAAAAAAAAAATCCTTTAACAATATGGTATTTTGACAGGTTTTGTGATAATTTTTCATTCACCGTATCGAGAAACAATTAAATAAAATATAAAAAATGACACTGAGAGCTGCGTTACAATCAATCGCAACTATACGTAGTCAAGCAAGTTGCAGCGTGAAGGATGTGTGTTGTCTAATTGATCGTATAGGAATGAAACGAATGCGTTGTGTCCAGGTTCTCTATATCTTTACTTCAAGTCTATATCAACAACAAAACAAAATCACAACATGATGATGACATTGACGTCACGTGACGTTCCGCGCAAACGCGCGAAAGCGTCGCAATATTAACGTTTCCCAACATACTCGGGGCGGCAAAATGTGAATAAAGTTAATAAACATGCATCACAAACTCGAATGATGTCAACAAACAATTTATATAAAATTACCAACATATTTAAATCGTTTACGAAATTGAAAGTTCTCAGTCCATATATCGTACAATTCCCAATAAAACGTGTTTAGTTTGAGTCCAATCAATAATCACAGAAACAGTCTCTATTTAAACACAACGTAATCAGTCCATTTAAGTATTTGTTTCTCCTCCGACTTCTAAGGGGTAAAGCTTCGCAATGGGACGGTTTGTTACTCCCCCGTCTGTCCGGATGTCTGCGGCTCGTACTCGTCCGTCGTTCCCAGGGATAAGCGCCTGTACTCTGGCCAATCTCCATCGCGACCGCGGGCCTTCATCGTGTACCATGACGACGTCACCGACTTTGATTGTCTGCTCGTTACGACCGGAAATGCGCTGATGTTCACGTAAGGCGGTGAGGTATTCGTGTCTCCATCGCGAGCGAAAATCATCAATGAGCTTCCGTTGTAATCTCGCCCGTTTAGAAACGTCATTTTGGGAAATGACGATCGAAGTATCCAGAACCACGTCACTGACATGAGGTAGCATTGTTATCCGGCGGCCGGAAATCAGGTGAGACGGCGTCAACGGCTCCATGTCACTCTGCGAGGTGCTGATGTAGGTGAGAGGCCTGTCGTTTATTACAGCCTCAATCTCCGTGATCACTGTGAATAACGTCTGATAATCAACACAGGATCGTCCTAGCACTTTCTTGACAGACGTTTTCGTTATCCCGATCAAACGTTCCCACCATCCCCCATACCATGGGGCACGCTTGATGATGAAACGCCACTCTGTTCCTCTCGAGCTGAGTTCCGCGTGAATCTTGTCTGACGCAAAAAGATTCTTCACATGGTTTGCTGCACCCACGTACGTAGTTCCGTTGTCTGATATCATTACGCGTGGGACCGATCGTCGACTGCAGAATCTACGGAAGGCCTGTATGAAAGTTTCTGTAGACAGATCGGGTACCAGCTCCAAATGTACTGCACGGGTCGAGGCACACGTGAAGAGACATATGTACGCCTTTGCGTTCCTACCGTCGGTGTCACGCACGTACAACGCTCCGGAAAAGTCCACGCCAGTCACAGTGAATGGGTCCGCATCTTGTACTCTCACGACAGGTAACGGTGGCGGATCTGGTGCTGTGTATGCCTTGCCGACGACTCTTCTACATGTCACACATTTCCGTAGAACGTGCTGTACACATCGTCTGATTGCAGGGATCCAATATTTCTGGCGAATGTACGATATTGTGGAATTTGGACCAGAATGTAGAATTCTCTCATGTGCGTCACGTATTACTAATAGCGTAAATGTGTGCTTCTGTGGTAGGAGATACGGAAACTTCGTAGTCTGAGCAACCGGGGCGTTATGGATACGCCCACCACATCGAAGCAAACCTGTATCATCAATGAACAATTTCAATTGATTCACAAGTGTCGCTCTCGAGGTACCGTTTCGGATGCACTGGATTTCTTCTACGTACGAAGAAAGTTGACAACTCGAAATCCATAGTTTCTCTGCTTCCAGTAGCTCAGATGAAGTCAGCGATGTTAACTGTGTGACGCTCTTGTCTCTGCAAATCTTAATAAAGCGTAATACGTATGCTGTCACGCGTAGTAGTCTTTGCAAATTACCGTAGTTCTCAATATTAATCAACTTGTGTACTCCATTCACAGCTTCGGGTTGATCTGTGGTACTGGCTGCTGGCCCTGTCGAATCACAGCATGTTTCTGTGACGCAGACGGTTGTCATTTTGGGTTCCCATGTAGGCCAACTTCCGGGGTCTGTCACCCATGATGGTCCCTTGAACCAAAGATCGTTTGTCATAAACTGCTCAGCTGAGATACCGCGGGTAAGCAGGTCTGCTGGGTTATCTTGTGAAGGACAGTAACGCCACGCGTGGTTTGGTAGGAGTGTGATGATCTCTGTTACACGGTTTTTCACGAATCGCGGGAGAGTGCGTGTTGAAGCTAGCCAATGTAACACTATCTGACTGTCAGTCCATAATTGTAAACGCTCGATCTTCAACTTTTTCTGTACATGTTTGGCCAGTCGCGCGCCAACAATGGCTGCCATCAGTTCCAAACGAGGCAGAGTAAGCGTCTTCAAGGGAGCGACGCGCGATTTCGCCATCACCAGGACGCATTCGTGTTCGGTGCAGACGAAAACTGCGGCACCATATGACGTCATACTTGCATCACAAAATACTTGAAGAGAGATGTTTTCGTTCTTCTCTGACGGTGAGCTCTTTAACAGGTAGCGATTTACGCTGTAGGAAGTCACAGTGTTCAGGTCCGTCGCCAAGTCGCACCACTGCCGGTATAAATCACGTGACAAGGGTGTGTCCCACGAATACTCTAATTTCCACAATTCTTGCAACAATGCCTTTGCACGAATCGTCACTGGTGTTAGGATACCAAGGGGATCATAAATTTTCGAGATGTGTTGCAATATTTCTCTCTTTGTCACAGACTCTACGAGAGAAATGTCCCTTGTAGGAAAACACAACGTATCTTCAACTGCGTTCCACCTCAACCCGAGAATCTTCGTATCTCTATCAGTGTCCAATACGCCGTCTACACTGGCACTGTCACGCACCACTCTGCTGTTGGAGTTCCAGGAACGCAAGTTGAAGTTGGCAGCCGACATCAAATCACGAGTGTCGTGATAGAATTTCACAACGTCGCTCTCCTGCTGGAAACCGGAAATGATGTTATCGACATAGATATCACGGCGAACATGGTCACTTACCCAGTTGTCCTTGTTGTTGTCTAGATGCTTCACGATGGTTGCACACAGTATGAAGGGTGAGCATGTAGCGCCGAACAACACAGCTTTAAAGCGATAGGTCATCAGTGGACTGTCTGGGTCACGAGGGTCCCGTAACCATAGAAATCTGGTGACGTCACGATCTCTCTCATCCAGAGCAACATGTAGGAAGGCTTTCTCGATGTCTGTCGTCACGGCGTATCTATTCATTCGGAAGCGCATTAAAATGCCAGTTTGATCGTTCAGTTCAAGTGGAGTCGATCGTAAACAGTCGTTCAGGCTCGGCAACTGAGGGTGATCTTCTTTCCACGGCAGTTTCACACTGTACTGGTTATCCTTGTAAGTGATGCGGGTATCCATGTACGTCTGAAGTTCGTCAGTACCGGAAGTTGCGTCCGTTTCCGGTGCGATCCCAATGGACTCCAGCTTCCAAAATCTCTCGATATCGGCAGCGTTTAGAGGTGACGTCATCACGTTCAACATGTGGTGAGTAGACTCGGCGTTCGTAGTTGGAAGAGGGCCAGAAAGAAGATATCCTAATTTTGACTGCACTGCAGTAGGTCCGTTACCCCGAACAACGCGATTCTGCACGATCTTCCAGTATGTGTCTGCGCCAATTAGCATGTCGATCTCAAACGTCTCATCTGCGGTGACAGGGTGGGCTAATTTTAAACCGCGAAGGTACGTTAGGGAAGCTACATGTCGATGTAAGCTCGGCATCGGAACTGCTATAGTGGGTGTAATTAAGGCGTCAATCGGGATCCGCTCCTTCCTGTCGGTGATCACGTGCACTGTCGCTGTTTTCATAATTTTCACATCTTGCGATGAATGTCCAAATGCTGCTAAATAGATTGTCTCTGTACCAGTCTCTTTAACATGCAGTTCATTCGCAAGTTTCTCTGTGATAAACGATCTCTGGGCACCTTCGTCGAACAATATATTTGCTTCAACAGTTAAGTTCAAGGAAGTTACTTGTACGATAGCGGTCTTCAGAAGCACATTAGATCTTGCTTGTGTCGAAGAATGTAGAATCGTGTGTCCCGTGGCGATGCCTTGGAATGGAGTAGCATTTGAGCTCAGCGAAGAGCTCGTTTTCTTCTGTTCACAGATGGCTGTATGGTGTTTGCGCTGACAGTTGCGGCATCTATTGTGGGATTGGCACAGCGAAACTTGATGTGAATCTGACAGACAGTTAAAACATAATTTCTTCTGTTTCACAACTTTACTTCTGGCTTCGGTGGTCTTGAAATTGTTACAGTCTGCAGCTAAGTGTTCACCATCGCAAAAATGACAGGTTGACTTCCGACCCTTGGTGTCTGACCATGGTCTCGACTTCTTCCCAGGATTCCTACTTCCGGTATGGAAGGACGCGGTCGGCATATGAGAGCCGCTCACTGGAAAATCACGCAATTCGCCTTCTCGCATAATGGCAATCTCCTTCTCTATCGCACATCTAAGGTTGGATAGTTGCCAACGGCTGCCTCCGTGGTCACGTGCCATACTCTGTCGTACTGGAGCTGGCAACTTGTCCCTTATAATAGGAACCAGAAGATTCCCATATGACTCTTGTCTCTCGCCTAACGATTCCAGTCCTCTAATCTTCGTTTCTAGATGGTCGTAAAACGACTGAAGACTGTCAGGGGTGTTCATCGGTGGATCTAGTTGGATTAGCGCTTGTATCAGTGCTTCTACTATCTTGTCTGGCTGACCGAACCGTTGCTTAAGCAAGTCGACGGCTTTCTTGTAGTTGGCGTTGGTTAACTGGAAACCCTCTATACACAAACCTGCTGCGCCATCAACTAACGAACGGAGTTATGTGAACTTCTGCACGTCCGATAGGGTGTTGTTGAGATGCACGGAACACTCGAAGCTGTCCCAGAACGTCTGCCATTGCACTACATCACCGTGAAATGTTGGCAGAGACATCTTTGGTAGCCTGTGGTGTGAGAGGCTAGGGATGGTCATCTCCGTGGAGAAATCGTGTCTTGTACGCCGTTCGAGAACCGGAAGTTCTGGCTGTATGTCGTCTGTTGTGCGTTGTTCTCCACTCGTCACCGGCTGGCCGTTATTATTCTCATTACGCAACAAGCTCGACGCCACTGGCTGTGTGTTAGCAATAGAACTTCGTTGCTTAAGATTGTCCCTGAGTCTCTGTATCTTCAAGTCAAGATCGAACACAAACGTTTTACTCTCGACCAGTTCCGTCGCTAAATCCTCTGTGTCGTTGTGGTTGATGATCTTGTCGTTGAGCACTTTCACTTCTTCAGTCTCCTCCGTTATCATGTGAAGCAGTCGCTAGTACTCAGACCCCGTTAACTCAGTAGAATCGAATCGCTCTAACTCCCGGGAAATAAGGCGACGATGGCCGTCGCGCATCGCAATAAGCTTCGTAAGCTGCATATTTCGATTCTTCATCCTGGTCACGGCACCAAAATGTCTAATTGATCGTATAGGAATGAAACGAATGCGTTGTGTCCAGGTTCTCTATATCTTTACTTCAAGTCTATATCAACAACAAAACAAAACCACAACATGATGATGACGTTGACGTCACGTGACGTTCCGCGCAAACGCGCGAAAGCGTCGCAATATTAACGTTTCCCAACATGTGTAAAAAAATAAGAAATGCTTAATGTCTGTTAGTGATGTATTATAATCGGGGTACTGAAATAGGGACTAAGTCCCTGAGTATTCTTCAGATTTCTTTGTTTCTGTGTTAGAAGGACTTATTCCCTAAAGTCATACCCTGACTATAATAAAGTATTATTCTGATTTTGATACTTTTTTGTATATTTTTCATATTTTCTCAAATGTACATCTAATTTATACAATTATATATCAATATATAATTTCCTAAATGTGATATATATAAAACAATATATAAAAATCACATGTTGGAAGTGATAAACTTATATACATATATTATATGTAGTGAAGTGACACTCTAAAATTTATATAAGTCATGATATAAACTAAAAGTGTTCTTATTTTGTTAAATTTTTATTGACCGTTTTTACATAAGGGTTAGGGTTATCAAACTCCAGTGTGCCCCCATACAGCATGTAATCTATATGATGCTTATTTGTGTAAACTAAAAGTGTTCTTATTTTGTTAAATTTTTATTGACCGTTACATAATTTCAGTGCTCATTGACCCATATATGCCTGTAATAAAGTGAAATTGACTTCTAAACACCATACTAACACAGTTAAAGATAGATTAAAACAAAACAGATAGACAACTTGGCATATACAGGCACATATAATTTTTCTATGTGATAATATAACCTAAAATAATGATTTTTTTTATTATTTACAAGTAACCGACACTTAATTTCAGTCCTTAGTGAACCATATATGCCTATGTTCCACTGAAAATGGTCTCTTAGCACCATGCTGATACAGTAGGAGATATATTACAACACAACAGATAGACTACTTGATATATGGAGGCTCAGGGAATTTATTATGTGATGATATAGCATTAAATAATGATATTTTTTATTATTTACTAGTACCCGAAACTGAATTTATTTTTTCCAGAGAGTCCTATATATACCTATTTTCCACTAAAACTGGTCTCTAAATACAATGCTGACACAGCACAATATATATTAAAACACAACATATAGATAACATGCTGTATGGGGGCACACTGGAATTTTAACCAGTGAAAGAATAGGCTCAAATAATTTTTTAAATTATTTTCAAGTATTCGGCGCATAATTAGTGACACATATATGCCTGTATTCTATTAAAACTAGTCTCAAAACACCATGCATAGCAGAATATTCATGGAAAAACTAGTTTTTATTATGTTTATTTTCTACCAATGGCATTTAAAAATGCAATCTACAGCTGATGCGACAAACACTAGAAGCAACAACAGCTGCAACATCAATAGTAACGTCAGCATCACCCCTGAAACAGTGTTGGATAAGAATTATCATCGTATCACAAATCATTATTAACTTATGTACAGTAGCAGTAGGAAAAATCAGCATCAAAAACAGCAGCATCAACAATGGCAGCATCAACAACTGCAGCATCAGCATTAACAGCAGTAGCAACTAAATTTTCAGAAGCTGACCAGTATAAATGTGAGGCATTAGCAGCACAATACACATCTTTTAAGGGTATGCATGGGTAGTGGTGAGAGGGTTAGGGTAGCCTTGAGGTATGCCTTCTTATCAGGCTATGCCTGGGTAGTGGTGAGAGGGTTAGGGTAACCTTAAGGTAGGCCTTGCTTTCAGGTTATGCCTGGGTAGTGGTGAGAGGGTTAGGTTAACCTCAATGTAGACCTTCTTTTCAGGGTATGCCTGGGTAATGTTGAGAGGGTAAGGGTTGCCTTATGGTATGCATTGTTTTCAGGGTATGCCTAATGTAGTTCTTCATATATGGCATGCCTACACTATATCAAAGTTGAAACATTGAATATTTTGCATATTTCTTTGTTCACTATCATCAGCAGCAACAACGGCAACAGTAACAGCAGGAGCTTAGAAAGTCAGTAATATCAGCATCAAAATAAACTCAGTGCGCTCAAACTTCATCGACATCATTATCAGTGTCACCAACAACACTTATGACTAACGAATAATACATAGATATATCGCGGGACTTATTCGAACCCTAACTATAAGACAGTCTTGTTAGAAACACAAATCTTCGATGGAAGGACCCATTCCCGCCGCTCGAGCCCTGACTATAATATACGTACGGCTACACAACACTAAACATGACATTATGTTTGATCGAAAATAAAACGTGTTTTTAATTAAATTTCCCGATATATTTTTACATTTTTATGAAGAATATACAAATATCTTTCAATGGGACAAAAATAAAAGAAATCCTAAGACGAATAAAAATTATAATACAATTTGTCCAAAGCACCCAACCCCATGTTATAGTCCACGGGAAAAAGTCCATCAGTTGTCCGAAAAAATTGTCCAATCTAATAGGGTTTTAAACCACGTTAAAGAACGTCAAAAATGACGTAAATGTTACATAAACAGCTTCCAAAAAATATTCTAAAATAAAAAAGTTACATTAGCAAAAACACGGAAAGTCAACTTTTTAAATAAAGATGGAAAATAGAAAAACTTGATAAAAATGGATAGCCAAACCCCAAAGAAAGTCCATTGCCCGAATAAAACACCAAACCCCGTCATAAACAACGTTATTATTAATATAAACATGCGCGGGACTTTTTCCCGCTGAGGGACTTAGTCCCGTATGCGAGGGACTCATTCCCGATTCTCAGGGACCCATTCCTGGCAAAAGTATAATAACCCGGGAATAAGTCCCTAGGAGGGACTCATTCCCGTGTTGGACTATAACCCTCGACTTTCTCGTATTTGGTAGTAATCTGGGCTTTTGTTTATAGAATAGGTTCATCACTGTGATTAAGTATGTTGAATTTCAAGTCAATGCCTCTTAATGATATTGAGAAATTTGACCTAGAGCAAAACTTCTAAGATGAAAAAGGGCAATAACTCCACCAAAGCCTTGATATAGTTACCACTAGAGAATGGGTTCATAACTGTGATCAAGTATTTTGAGTTTCAAGTCAATACCTGTTATTGATATTGTGAAATTTGACCTAAAGCAAACATTTTAAGTTAAAAAAAGGGGCAATAACTCAAGCAACATCCTTCACAGAGTTAGCTCCTCTTGTCTACAGAATAAGTTTATCACTGTGATCAAGTACTTTGAGTTTGAAGTCTATACGTCATATGGGTATTGAGAAATTGGAACTTAAAGGACAATTGTAAGTTGAAAAAAGGGTAATAACTCCAACAAATTCCTTGAAAGAGTTACCACCTCTTGTCTGCAGAATAGGGTCAACACCATAAACAAGTTTCATTATAATATCTTTGATAGTTATTGATAAATCTTCTATTTACCAAAAAATTGTCAAAATATGCTAAGTTGCAAGTCCAAACAAGGGCAGATAAATGGCGTACCCTTTTGATAGTGAACAAGTATTGAAATTTTCAAATAGATACCTTTGAAAACTTAGTTTATGCTAAAAAATTAAAATACACATTTTCGGACATGCTATGTTTTCGGATACAGATTTGTCGTTATTATTGAACTGCATTATCTTTAAATTTTTGTGAAGTTAAAAAGGCATTATAGACATGGAAATGAAAATTTATTGGAGTTTAAGGTGTGAAAACTGTCCAGATAATAGTTATACTTTATAATACACATTTTCAAATATGCATCATTTTCGGATACACATAATTCGGATACAAGATGAGCGTGACCTCAGAACCAACTGACTTTACAGGAAAAAGTATGATCCCTGTTCATAATGATATAAACAAGAGATGTTTGTCAAACATGTATGCCCCCCGACATGCAGCCTTTGTTCATCAAAGTGTACTGTTTCTGAAACATATAAGCTGAGACATGTTAACCATTACCTTGATAGGAGTTGTGTTCTCTGCAAGAGCATTCTTCCTATCAAATTTGATGACTCGACCCAAGTATTCAGTAATCATCACTATGTAATAGGTCATCTACTCACACTGACCATTGTACCTATATAGTTTGAGGACCATGTACCAATGGTTCATCTGTTATTTAGTGGAAATCTTTTTTTTTTTACAAGGCCCTGTGACCTTGACCTTTTATCTCTTGATCTCAAAATCGATAGGGGTCTTCCATCCCTCAAGACTAACCAGCATTCTACTTTATATGATCCTAGGTTAAAGTGTTCTCTAGATATTGTGTGGAAATGGTTTTCATGTTACAAGCCCCTGTGACCTTGACCTCTGACTGGTTGACCTCAAAATCGATATGCTTCTTCCTTTCCTCCTGAGTAACCAGCATACTAACTTGGATGATCATAGGTCAAAGCGTTCTCTAGATATCCTGTGAAAACAAAACGGTCTACAGAGGAAACAGTTGTCATGTTACAAGCCCTTGTGACCATGACCTTTGACCTGCTGACCTCAAAATTGATAGGCGTCTTCCTTTACTCCCAAGTAACCAGCATACCAACTTGGATGATCGTAGGTCAAAGCATATTCTATATATCATGCGGAAACAAAGTGGTCTACAGAGGAAACAGTTTTCATGTTACAAGCCTCTGTCACCTTGACCTTTGACCTGTTGACCTCAAAATTGATAGGCATCTTCCTTTCCTCCCAAGTAACCAGCATACCAACTTAAATGATCGTAGGTCAAAGAGTTCACTAGATATTGTCTGGAAACGAATTTCATGTAACAAGCACCTGTGACCCTGAACTTTGACCTGTTGACCTTAAAATCAAAAGGCATCTTCCTTTCCTCCCAAGTAACCAGCATATCAAATTAAATGATCGTAGGTCAAAGAGTTCTCTAGATATCATGTGGAAACAAAATGGTCTGCAGGTCTGTCCGTAGACCATTTTGTTGCCGACCATCCGACCTATCACCCGACCGACGGACAGGTGCGAAGCAATATACCCCCACTTCTTCGAAGGGGGGCATAAATATTCATAGTGACATGAAATCTAACTTTACAAAAAAGTTGTAGTACAAACTTAGTCCAATACAATTAAAATGTCTTTGTTAGTTGGTTTAATTAACTTTCATGACATTATGTAGTAAATTTTGATAAGTACAAAATGACCATATTTTATTACATTATACTTTAACTGTAGTTTAGCAAAACTCATGTAATAGACATAGAAATCAAAAGTTTATTGAAGTTAAAGATATGGAAACTTTGAAGTTTTATTATAAATTAAGAATAAAACACGAGGGTCATGATGGCCCGAAGCGCTCACCTGAGAACTGGCAAATATGAGAACCATACTGTTGTGACAGGTTTAAGGTATCTGAACAATATGCAAAGGGTGATAGGATCAATTTGATTTAAAACATCAGTTAGTGCAATGGGCTAACTAAACTATGAGTTGTTTTATGCTATGTACTCAGTGTTTTTGCTAATGATTTTCAAATCATTTTTCTCTATATTCTTACCTGACCCTTTTTCATTAAGTCAGTGACAATTCCGGAAAATGCAGAAACAGTAGATTTTAATGTCTTTTTCGCAGACAGTTTTGGAGAACTAGTTGCAATGCGATAATTGCTATGGCTGTGCTATAAGGTCAAGTTTTGCTTTCTCTTTGATTATTTTTCTCTCCAATGATGATAAATGATGTTAATGCAGGCTCTGAAACCATCAATGTTGCATGTACAAATAACTGCATGCAAGGTTTGCAAGTTAGAAATCAAATTTTATCAATCAACTGTTATGGTCATATGCAAACTATGTAAGTTTGGTCAACATTAAAAAAAATTTTTTTGTCTGCAAGCCAATCATTGATAGCTAGTTGATATTTTTTTCCACACACAACGGGAAATAACTCTGGTGTTTCTGGCCCGAACATGCTTATATTTGGCTTCACCTGTTATGTTAACGTTCATGGACAAAATGTGCACAATTGGTGAAGATTGGATGAAAAATGAAGTCTTGATCCTCAATAACGTCCGTTTTTGTATAGTTTTTCACAAACAAGGGCTATAAATCTGGTGTTTCTGGCCCGATTTGCTTACATTTGACTTCACCTTTAATTTTATGGTCATAGACAAACTGTGCAAGATTGGTGAAGATTGGATAAAATATGAAGTCTCTATCCTGTATAACGTCCAATTTTGTAAAAAAAAATTCACAAAGGGCAATAACTCCAGTGTTTCTAGCCCAATTTTATTTTTATTCAACTTGACCTGTAATCTAATGGTCATAGACAAACTGTGCAAGATTTATGAAGATTGGATGAAAAATGAAGTCTCTTTTCTGAATGTCCATTTTTGCATATATTTTATTACAAAGGGCAATAACTCTGGTGTTTCTGGTCTGATCTTGCTTATATTCAACTTCACCCGTAACCTCTTAGTCATAGACAAACTATGCAAGATTGCTGAAGATTGGATGAAAAATGAAGTCTCTATCCTGAATAATGTCCATTTTTGTATATTTTTTCATAAACAAAGGGCAATAACTCCTGTGTTTGAAACACGATCTGACCCATTTTTGGCGTCTGGTGAGGTCTGATGGTTATACACAAACTGTGGAAGTTTGGTTAAGATTGGATACAAACTAAAGTCTCTAGCGCAATTACGAAAAAACTGTTGATGCCACACGGACGATGGACGACATACGACGCAGGAGAGGTCCCCTATATTAATATCTCACTCAGGTGAGCTAAGACATTTTCGGACATGCCTTATTTTTCAGATACAAATAATTTGGATACAGAATGGGCGTTTTAACTAGACTTACTGTATTGCATATCTTAAAATTTTTGTGTAGTAAAAACTCTTAATATATACTAGGCAAATCTCCCAACACACATTTATATTTGACCCTAAAAACAATATTCATTAACATATATAAATGAAATTTTCAGACATTACTGTCAATTATCAAATCTTTTCAAAGGAATATTTATTAGTAAAATTAATTGGTCAGCTAAGTTCATTTTGACCCATTTGTTGTTTCCGCTTTAATGCAACATATTGACAGTATTTCTATTATGTGCATTAGTAGTTTTGCCTACTATACATAGAAATGAAATTTTATTGAGAAGTGAAAACTGTGAAGATAATAGTTACACTTTGAATATATGCATTTTTAGAAATGCACCATTTTCAGATAATATATATCTGATAAAAGATGAGAGTGATTGGGAGACCTCAGGACCGACTGACTTTCCAGAAAAATGTGATCCCTGGTATGCTGAATATCAAGTCAATACTTCTTACAGATATTGAGAAATTTAACCTATAGTTAAATTCTTAAGTTGAAAAAGGGCAATAACTCCACCAAAATCCTTGATGTAGTTACCTCATCTTGTCTTCAGAATGGGTTTATAACTGTGATCAAGTATTTTGAGTTAGATATTGTGAAATTTGAACTAAAGTGGAAATTTTACGTTAAAAATAGGTCAATTACTCAAACAAAATCCTTGACAGAGTTACCTCCTGTTGTCTACAGAATAAGTTCATCACTGTGAGAAGACTTTGAGATTGAAGTCAATACCTCATTTAGGTATAAAGAAATTTGACATAAAGTGAACATTGCAAGTTGAAAACTAGAAATGTGTCCACAAATTATGCATACAAATTATTTTGCAACAGGATAATTGTACTTGTATATAGCTTTTTTTCTGCTCATGTATTCTCTTATTTTGTGAAGTAAGTTGAGATATCACAAAATAGTTTTTGTCCTTACAAAGCAAATCAATAAAGGGTAGTAATTAAAACTTTTAGGCAATTATGAGTTAGGGTTCTTGCATACTTCACTTACTCTTGGTATTTTAAATCATTCTTGCAAAATAAACAAAATGCCTTTTATCATTATTGAATTATGCTTTGCACACTCATGAATAAAGGGAAGTAATTCACTAACTTCACAAGTCAGGTTCTTGCATGCAACACATTATCTGGTGATTGTGATCATTTTTGACAAGTTATCTGAAAATCCCTGCATGCATGACAATATTATGCTCTGGAAAATTATTTGACTTTTGACCTTGATTAGTGACCTTGACCTTACAGCTACAGACCTAGTTTTTGAACACCACATGTCGTTTCATAATGCTTACCACTTTTGCCAAGTTATTTGAAAATTCGTCCATGCCGGACAGAATTATGCTCCATACAGGGTCAATGGTCTTAATTCTTATACTTGACCTTTGACCTTTAAGTGTGACCTTGACCTTGGACTTAGTTTTTGTGGGCAGCACATCGTCTTATAATGGTTATCACTTTAGCCAAATTATTTGAAAATCCTTCAATGCTGGACGGAGTTATTGCCTGGACAAGAATCTTAACATATACACATATACTTGACCTTAAAGTGTGACCTTGACCTTGGACCAGGCACCTGGTTCTTGCAGACATCACCGCCACATAATGCTTATCACTTATGCCAAGTTATTTGAAATTCCTTCCATGCTGGCCAAATAATGCTCCGGACAGGGTCTATGGCTTAAATTCTGATATATATGACCTTTGACCTTAAGTGTGACCTTGACCTTGGACCTAGGTACCTGGTTCTTACGCGTGACCAACCGTCTCACCATGTTCAAAAGTTGTGCGAAGTTATTTGAAATTCCTTCCATGCTGGACAAAATAATGCTCAGGACAGGGTCTACGACTAACATTCTTATATTTGACCTTTGACCTTTAAGTGGGACCTTGACCTTGGACCTATGGACCTGGTTCTTGTGCGCTACACACCATCTCACCATGCTGAACACTTGTGCCAAGTTATTTGAAATTCCTTTGATGCTGGACAAAATTATGCTCCGAGAGGGTCTATGGCTTAAATTCTTATATTTGACCTTTGACCTTTAAGTGTGACCTCGACCTTGGGCCTAGGGACCTGGTTCATGCACGCCACACACCGTCTGAGCATGCTTAACATTTGTGCCAATTTATTTGAAATTCGTTGCATGCTGGACAAAATTATGCTACGGGCAGTGTCTATGGCTTAAATGCTTATATTTGACATTTGACCTTTATGTCAGACCTTGACCTTGGACCTTGGGACCTGGTTCCTGCGCGTGACATGCCGTCTCATTATACTTGACATTCTGCCAAGTTATTTGAAAATCCTCCAATGCTGGACAAAGTTATTGTCCGGACAAGAATCCGAACATATGTACCTACGTTCACCCATACATACGTACACACACACATACGTACATACCCACGGACAGGGTAAACTCTATATGCCCCCCCCCCCAAGGGTAATAACTCCAACAAAATCCTTGAAAGGGTTACCTTCTCATGTCTGCAGAATGAGGTCAGCACCATTAACAAGTATCTTGAGTTTTAATTTAATGTCTTTGATAGTTATTGAAATTTTTTACATTTATCAAAGGATTGTCAAAAGTTTCAGGTCCAAACGAGGGCAAATAATACAAAAGTTGAGAAGTGTCTTCACCTTAAATTACCTCTTAAGCACTTGTTAAGTGTTTGTATGGCAAACACAGTCAGTTTGCAAGTATCATGAATGACTCACAGGCGTTTGGCACGCTTTTTGCCGATATTACTTTAATATTTCTTAATTATAGGAGATTATAATTTCAGTTTTATTTTTTTAACAGAACGGTAAATGCCATTTCAAGACGAAAACAAAGTTGAAATTTTTACATAAGTATCAGTTATTAATTATTTTCCGTGTCTTCTTTGATTTATTTAACCGAACTAAAACAAGAACTGTGACAAATCCCTAATCACCACGATATCTTTGAGGAAAGTTTGAACACTAATCCCACTATTTATAGTTTTTTTTATTTAAAGAATTTTGACAATGCAGGAAAAAATTATAAAAAGGTACCGTAACAATGTGAAACAAGGCACTGTTGATTTTACATCATGTGTTAATATCTTTGTTTTTTTAATAATAGCAATAATATTCATAACAACAATTGAAATTTTATATGCAAGTGGCAAAAATGGCACTTTTTTAAGTTTATGTTTTTCAAAATTTAGACATTAATTGCCACGCAAAATTATCGAGCTATGGCGCATCTTTTAGAATGAATACAGAAGCTATGCAAGTTCAGTATTCAGACTGGGTTTGTGTACTTTTGTTTTCAGTGTAATAGTTAAAAAAATTCTCAAACATATGCTCACAAGACACAATACTATTATTATAATTTCGAATTTATTTGAGTATTTTAGTAATACTAGTTGATAACAAGAGGGCTAAGAAGGCCCAAAGGGCTCACCTGAGTACTAGCAAAGATGAAGCTTGAACAAAGGTTGGAAATGTACGGCACATTATTGTCTAGCTATATTTCTTTAACTACTTGGCTTGCCCTTGCTTATCAAAAACAAACATAAAACTCATGGACATGGTTTCCATTTTTCACAGGAAGTTTCGAAGGAATAGTGTTAATGCTGAAGTCTGGAAAGATAACGGCGATGGCTGTGGAAAGGTAATGCCATGTTGGCCATCTTGTTCTGAAGAGTGGAGTGTATTACCATGTACCCTTCCTATATTCAATTGACTGAGTCAATAACTCCAGCGTGTGTAGCCTGATCTGCCCCATTTGTGGATTCTGTTGAGATCTAATGGTCACACATAACCTGTGGAAGTTAGATAAAGGTTGCATAAAAAATGAAGTATCTATGCAGGAAAAAGGCAATTTGTGCTTTTTGTGCACAAACAAGGGGCTACACTTGTTTTTCTTTTGCTCCTTGGCTTGCCATTGCATGTCAAAGACAAAAAAACAACTCATTGTCATATGTAAGGACCTGGGTATATTTTCTTTACCCTGGTATCCAACTTTTTGCAGGCAATTTCAGAGGAACAGTGTTTATGCTGCAGTTTTGAAAGATAATGGCGACACCTGTGCAAAGGTCATGTCATGCTTGCAGGCTTATTCCAAATAGTGAGTGTATTGCCATTTACCCTTCCTATGTTCAAAATCACTGTAGATCTTATGGTCAAAGACAAAGTGTGCAAGTCTCTGTCTTGCATCAAGCCCATTTTTGCATTAATGTTCACAATTAAGGGGAAATAACTCCAGTGTTTGTTGCCTGATCGGTCTCGTTTTCTGGATCTAATGGCTATCCAAAACCTGTGGAAATTTGATGAAGAATGAATGACAAATTAAATCTCAATGCAGAAAAAATGGCAATTTTGGCATTTTTTCCACAAACAAAGGGGATATAACTCCAGTGTTTGTGGTCCAATCTGGCCCATTGTTGGCTTCTGCTGCAACAATATGATCACACACAAACTGTAGAAGTTGGGTCAAGATTGGAAGAAAAATGAATTCTCTATGAACAATTCTCTATGCATTTTTTTCCACAAACAAGGGATCACAAATCCGGTGTTAGTGACCTAACCTAACCCATCTTTGGCTTCTGCTGAGATCTTTTGGTCACACACAAACTATAAAAGTTTGGTCAAGATTGGAAAAAAAAAAGGTATCTATCATGAAAAAATGGAATTTTTGCTATTTTTCCACAAAAAAGGGGCATAACTCTGGTGTCTGTTGTCCACTCCGGCCCATTGTTAATTTCTGCTGTGATCTTTTCATAATACACAAACAGCAGAAGCTTGGTCAAGATCGGAAGAAAAATTAAGTATCCATGAACAAAAAATGCAATTTTTGCAGCTTTTTTCCACAAACAAGGGGCCATAACTCTGATGTTTGTGGTTCAACCTTAACCATCTTTGACTTCTACTGACCCTTATGGTCAAACACAAACTGTGTAAGTTTTGTCAAAATTAGATGAAAAATGAAGTAAACTTTATTGGAAAAATGCAATTCCTTGAAAAAGGGGCAATAACTCTAAGGTACCTGGTCCGATTTGGCCCATTATCGATACCAACCAAGATTTTATGATCATACACAAACTGTCCATGTTAGGTAAAGATTGAAAAACTAGCTACGTGTCCGTAGGACACTGATGCCCCCACATTCCTCTGGCTGTCACAAAACTCAGCTGATGTCTGACAAAACTGCACCAAAATACCCAGGTGCACAAGTTATCATGCTGATTAATATGTTTGTAAAGTTTCAGCACTCTAGCAGCAATACTTTTCGAGTTACGCGCAACACAAGTAAAAAAAAATGCCATTTTTTGCTAAAAAAAGGGCAGTAACTCTGCTGATGTCAGAAAAAAATGCACCAAAATACCCAGGTGCACAAGCCCCAATGCCAATGAATATGCTTATAAAGTTTCATCACTGTAGCAGTTATACCTTTTTAGTTATGCGCGACACCAAAAACCGACGGACGGATGGACAGAAAAGGGCAAATCTATATGCCCCCTCCCCCCTAAAAGTGGGGGCATTAAAAATGTTGTCGTTATCCAGATGACAGTCAAATTGTTGACGACATTCAGATGACGGAAGCCGGATGACGCTGGAGATGTTCCCTATACCAATAGCTCACCGAGCACTTTGTGCACAGGTGAGCTATTAACAGTATACATAATATGTATTAGAAATTATCTGTCAAGACACTTCTCATTTTGATGAGTTCAGTCATCTCCACTGATGGTAGAAGTTTTGCGCAGAAAAAAAACACCAAAATCATCTTTAAATGGATAAATAATTGCAAGTAAACTGTTAACTGTAAACAATTCAGCATCCAAGAAACACTCATTAATCATCCAGTTACCTGGGTAAGGGACATGCTGTTTTTCCCATGCTCCATCTTTGTAGACTGGACTGTCTACTGAAATCAAGAGATTAATACAGTTGAATACTATTAAGGAAATTGAGATCAGGCCCCAAAATAATAAAACATATACATGTATGCAAATCCAATACACATTGTTAAATTCTGTTTCATTAAGATTGAATCAGCCAAGTACAATTAAAAATGTAAAGGTTTTAAGTTTGTATCCATTTAAGTCGTATACAGTAGATCACCATTATTTCCAACACCGTTAATCCGAATTCCTCGTTATTTTGAGGGGGTTTTATCGTCCCAATTTTTTCCTTCTCAATTTAATTAGAAATTTGATGTTTAATTCAAACTCCCCTATTACGAATTATTACTATTTTGAACTCATGAATCTGGTCCCAACTCCTGTTTTTGTGTGTATTTATCAATTGTTAATTCAAAATGCTAATCTGCACGATTAATTCAACTTTCACATTTATTGTTATTATCTATTACCATGGCGTCTGCTCTCGGCTTCGATTTAACAGGTTTATGTTTCTTTCATCAAAGCATGACATGGTATAGCACCAACCAGGTTGCATAGTAAACACGTATTTCAAAACCTTTTTGAGTATTATTTTTTATTTCCTATACAAATTGGACATTATTACAAGTAAATAATTAAATCAATATAAGGTCACTGTCCAAGGCACATGACTGTGACCAGCATTATAGCAGAATGATGCCCCTTGTTTGTAGTGATAAAGGCCCATAACTCTGACAAAGTTGTTGAATAGTCAAGCACGCTGTCCTGAGACTTTAATTATACTGGACTTTAATTTGACTGGACTTTAATTTTTATAATTACGACGTGTTTTATTTAATGTTATAATACAAGTAAAATAACATTAAATAAAACACGTCGTAATTATAAAAATTAAAGTCCAGTCAAATTTTGTAGTGTAGTCACTATCAATATTATAATTATAGTATTGTGATATTTTTTAAGCAATAATTTTTATTAATATAATCAAAAAATGTTTAATTGGAATAAGCGTTATTTCAAAGTATTTTTATCAGTCCCGACGACTTCGAAATAACTAGGTTCGACTGAATTTTACATAAAATTTCAAAGCACACTTTTTTCTTTGTGTGTTTGTTTATATTTCACTTTCATGTGGACATTTAGGTTTTATGCACAATTATTATAATAATTTACTCTTAGAATGATTCTATTTTAGTGCAATTCATTTGTTCTTCTTTGTTGTTTGCTCGTGGTAACTTCATGTAAATGTATGACATCAGTTGGGAAATACTATAAAGTTTTAATATTTGAAGAAGTAGTAACAAGGCAGTCCAAAGGAGATCTATATCCCCCGCCGTGATCCTTCATTAGATGTTGAAGGTGACTTTGAAGTATCACACTGACCTTAATCAGTTTCATGAAAATTCCTTAAAGGGCATAGGAGATATGGAGCTGACACGAAAATGGAGGCTCAAACATTTGACCTTTAAGTGTGACCTTGACCTTTTATGAAAATCCTTCAAAGGGCATAGGAGATATGGAGCAGACACAAAAATGGAGGCTCAAACATTTGACCTTCAAATGTGACCTTGACCTTGAGGTGGTGCGACTGCCTCATGCCTTCTGCACATCGCCTCAATGCCATAAACATTTGAGGCAAGTTTCATGAAAATCCTTAAAAGGGCACAGGAGATATAGAACGGACATGAAAATACAGGCTCAAACATTCAACCTTCAATTGTGACCTTGACCTTGAGTTGGCATGACTGGCTTATGCCTTCTGCACATGGTCTCAATGAGCAAAACAATTGAGGCAAGTTTCATGAAAATCCTTCAAAGGGTATATGGAGCGGCCACGAAAAATGGACACGAAAATGGAGGGTCAAAAATTTAACCTTCAAGTGGGACCTTGACCTTGAGCTGGCGTAAAAGGCCCATGCCTTCTGCACATCGTCTCAATGACCTCAACATTTGAGCCAAGTTTCATGAAAATCCTCCAAAAGGCATAGGAGATATGTAGCGGACACAAAATGGAGGCTCGAATATTTGACCTTCAAATGTTACCTTGACTTTGAGCCGGTGTGACTGACTCATGCCTTCTGCACATCATCTCAATGAACTTAACATCTGAGTCAAGTTTCATGAAAATCCTTCAAAGGGTATAGGAGATATGGAGCAGACACGAAATGGAGGTTCGAATATTTGACCTTGAAGTGTGACCTTGACCTTGAGCCGGCATGAATGACTTATGCCTTCTGCACATCGTCTCAATGACCTCAACATTTGAGCCAAGTTGCATGAAAATCCTCCAAAAGGCATAGGAGATATGTAGCGGACACAAAATGGAGGCTCGAATATTTGACCTTCAAATGTTACCTTGACTTTGAGCCGGCGTGACTGACTCATGCCTTCTGCACATCGTCTCAATGAACTTAACATTTGAGTCAAGTTTCATGAAAATCCTTCAAAGAGTATAGGAGATATGGAGCAGACACGAAATGGAGGTTCGAATATTTGACCTTGAAGTGTGACCTTGACCTTGAGCCGGCATGACTGACTCATGCCTTCTGCACATCGTCTCAATGACCTTAACATATGAGCCAAGTTTCATGAAAATCCGTCAAAGGGTATAGAAGATATGGAGCGGACAAGAAAATGTTACGAACAAACGGACGGACGAAGGGCATTCCTATAATTCCCCTCCCGCTTTGTGGCGGGGTATTAATAAATATTGTGATTGCTAGTCTTATATTAAAACAGGTGAAAGAAGTTGGTTTACGAAGATGTTAAATATTAACAAGAGCTGTATCAGGACAGCTCGCTCGATCATAAAACCGCTGTGTCAGAGTTATTGGCCTTTATCACTACAAAAAGGAGCGTAATTCTGCTAAATTGCAGGTCAGAGTTATGGGCTTTGGTCAGTGATCTTATTTAACAAATCCGAAGATATGTGTTTAGTTTCAATTGAATATATGTAGTATTAGTAGTTGTTACAGAGATATGTACTTTTTGCACCCAACATGAGCATTACGCCTACGCTGATGCCGACGAACGGGTGAGTAGTATAGCTCAAACTATTCAGTGCATAGTCGAGCTACTAATACTGAAAATAAAAAAGTGTTGTCTCATAAAAAGTCCAATAGACAATATTACAAAACAGATTCCCCCATATTTATTGAGGAGATAATAATACCACATCAAAAACGAAAATACAAGATGACAAGTACTGAGTAATTTGTGCAAAAGAGACATGTACTATCACTAAAGGCCCTGTCATACTATAACATTTTAAACAACGTATGTAAACATGAAAATTTTCTCAAACAATCTTAAGAATACGTTAAAAATGAATTAGAAAATCAATTGGAAGCCTCCATTTGATGTATACACTAGGGTTGGGATGATTCACTCATCAGCCTATAGGATATGGATACAAAAGAAGTATGGATACGGTTGGCTGTAGGTATGATATATTAGGATACAATACCATACAACCATACGTTATTGTTACAAGCATTTTTATGAGCACTTGAATCAGATGAAATGATGTTTTTCATCAATAATAGAGAAAGTTGTTTGTGTACCTTATATTTAAACAAGAGCTGTCTCAGGACAGCGTGCTTGACTATTCAACAACTTTGTCAGAGTTATGGGCCTTTATCACTACAAATTATCTGCTATAATGCTGGTCACAGTCATGTGCCTTGGACAGTGACCTTATATAGTGACCTTGAAGACATTTAGTTTTAATTGAATATCTGAAGTAGTAGATATAAGAGATATGCAGTTGTTGCACACAAACTTTAACCTGAAATTTCTAAGTACAAATAGACACATAATTCTGCTAAATTGCAGGTCAGAGTTATGTGCCTTGGTCAGTGATCTTACATAATGGCCCAAAAGACATGTGTGAAGTTTAAATTGAATATCTGTAGTAGTTACACAAATATGTACTTGTTGCACCCAAACCTTAACCTGAAGTACAAAAAGGGGCATACTTTTGCTAAATTGGAGGTCAGAGTTATGGGCCTGAGTTAGTGACCTTATATAACGACCCTGAAGACATATGTGAAGTTTCAATTGAATATCTGTCATAGTTATAGAGATATGAAGTTGTTGCAAGCAAACTTTAACCTGAATTTGTAAGTACAAAAAGGGGCATAATTCTGCTGAATTGAAGGTCAGAATTATGGGCATTGGTCAGTGACCTTATATAAAGACCCTGAAGACATGTATGAAGTTTCATTTGAATATCTGTAGTTGTTACAGAGATATGTACTTGTTGCACGCAAACCTTAACCTGACATTTTTTAAGTACAAAAAGGGGCATAATTCTGCTAAAATGCTGGTCACAGTTTTGGGTTTTGGCCAATGACCTTATACAATGACTATGACGGCATGTGTGAAGTTTCTTTTGAATATCTGTAGTAGATATAGAGATATGGAGTTGTTGCACGCAAACTTTACCCTGATTTTCTAGGTACAAACAGGGGCATAAGTCAGTGACCTTACATAATGACCCCAAACACATGTGTGAAGTTTCAATTGAATATCTGTAATAGTTACAGAGATATGGACTAGTTGCACGCAAACCTTAACCACAGCATTACGCTGATGCCGACGAACAGGTGAGTAGTATAGATCGAACTATTCGGTGAATAGTTGAGCTAACAAGAGGGCCAAGATGGCCCTAGGTTGCTCACCTGAGTGTAATGCATCATAACGGGTTTTAACAAAAAGATTGTGTAAGATTTCAATATAGCCATATAAGGAAAACTGTCTAGCCTCCTGGCGGCCATTACTTTTAGCGAATCAAAATGATTTCCAGGAATTTTGTAGACGGTTACCCAAGGAACATGTATGTGAAATTATTTTGAAAGCCAGCGAGTGGTTTCAGACAAGAAGATTTTTAAAGTTTTCAATATAGCCATATAAGGAAAACTGCCCCACCCATTGGCTGCCATGTTTTTTACCAATCAAAACGATTTCAAGGAATTTGGTAGAGGGTTACCCAAGGAACATTTCTGTGAAATTATTTTGAAATCCAGCGTGTGGTTTCAGACTAGAAGATTTTTCAATATAGTTATATAAGGAAAACTGCCCCGCCCCCTGGGGGCCATGTTTTTAACAAATCAAATTGATTTCAAAGAATTTGGTCGGTCACCCAAGGAACATTTCTGTGAATTTATTTTGAAATCCAGCCAGTGGTTTCAGACAAGATTTTTTAAGTTTTCAATATAGCCATATAAAGAAAACTGCCTCGACCCCTGGCGGCCATGTTTTTTAACGAATCACAATGACATGAATGTTTTAGGTGTATAATTATGTATTAAATATATTTATAAAATATATTTATTGAGTAATTGGAAATTTGTTTTGAATTATTTATATCATAATTTTATATTAACCATAATTGTCATTCATAAATTGGGCAATGTAGACTTTAGTTAACTGTATATTTAGATAGAGATTAGTACTTTGATTAGTAGTCGATACGTAGAGTAGAAAGTTGAACTGTTTTTACTAACATAATAATACTTTTATTGACAATTCACGCATGACATTTACTCAACTGTATCTTATGATACATGAACTTCTTGGTTAAATGTCATTCGTTACATTTGATTCGAGAAGTTAACATTGTATATTTATGATATTTCATCGTAAATATAATCCAATTATAGGTAACTATAACATTATATATTTTTCTATTGATATATGTTGTTTGTTTTTGCATTTGCTTTGTTATAATAATTTAAGTAATTATTTTATCGTCGGAACACGAACCCGAAAACGCCCATAATCGGCAACACTGGCGCCCAACAACAAAGCTTCGCATCAACAACGTTTGGAGCAGTACAGCAATACTGAATAATAACGGACACGCTGCTATAGAGACGAATTCCTAATCAGACAGGATCCTGTGGTCGTTTGAGGAACCGGGGAGTTTCCAGGCGTTTGGCGAAAATTCCTTTGATACCGATATTTGACCTTTTTCCCGTGAGTAGGAGTACACATACGAGTGCGGGGTAGAGCTCGAGCACCAGTAGGAGTATGGCTATGCGTAAATTGTGCACATAACCTTGACGTCAAAACCGTCATTACGTACGTATAGGATTTTACGTTCTGCTATGCCAGGGAGGATTCACTTTCACCCAGGACGGACAGTGATGGTCACTTAAAACGTGTTGGACTAACTATAAACGTGTGTTACTTTTTTGTTTATTCTTACTGTGTCAGTGTTCCGACAGAGTTTGGTGAGTGCTATTATTTTTATAATCACTCATTGTTTGTATATTTATTTATTTAAAATTTGTTTTACTGTTTTAAACGCGTTAAATGTATGTACCAGTCAGCTGACTTCAAAAACTAGCTCATTCCGGTAAATCCCTTTTCTCTTGCATTTTGCGTACTGGTCGAGATTAAAGACACGACCTTTTGTCAGATCATTAGTAAATTATCAACTGTATCGATAGAAATAGGTATTAAAAACATAATAATTTGCATTTTCCATCCACGGACACAGTTGTTATTGCATGATGCAGTTAAATATACACACCACTTACCCAAGGTAGATACGGATTAGTAGCTTTAGTAATTAGTTACTTCAGTAGCAGTAGATATTGTCCAATGGTTTGATTTCATTGTGAATTCAATATAAAAGGTTTAAAATTCAGTAAAAACTTGAACGTGTCGTATACAAGTACATGCATGATTTAAACTGCATTTGTAGTTTAATGAGTGTGAATGCGAATTGCGAATAATCGATTAATGCACGTGCTCGCGTTATGACATATGCGCTGTGACCGAGGTAAATAACAAGAGCTGTCAGAGGACAGTGCGCGCGACTATTCAAAGTATTTCAGTTGGTACATATTTTGGATAGTGGAAGGGGCATACATTTGCTAAAATACAAAACTTTTAAGTGAAGCCTTGTATAGTTTATGAATTTTTGGAACAAAAACTTTAACCACAAAGTCTATGTAAAAAGTGGGCTAACTCTGTCAAAATACAAAACAGAGTTATGGGTAATGTTGCCCCTGATACTAGAGTTGATGACAAAGGTTAGTTCCAAGTTTCAAGTGAATATCTTACGTAGTTTTGAAATTGAACATTAACCAGAAAATCTATGTGAAAAAGGGGAATAACTATGTCAAAATACAAAACAGAGTTATGGGTAATGTTGCCCCTAATACTAGAGTTGATAAAAAAGGTTAGTTTTAAGTTTCAAGTGAAGAACTTATGCAGTTCTGCAGTTACTAAACATTTTAATATAAACTTTAAACAGAAAATCTAAGTGAAAAGGAGCATAACTCTGTCAAAATACAAATAGAGTTATGGGGAATGTTCACCCTGATAATGGAGTTGATGACAAAGGTATATTCCAAGTTTCACGTGAATAGCTTATGTAGTTTTGAAGTTACACAACTTTTGAATATAAACTTTAATCAGAAAATCTATGTGAAAAAGTGGCATAACTCTGTCAAAATACAAAACAGAGTTATAGGGAATGTTGCCCTTGATACCGAAGTTGATGACAAAGGTTAGTTCCAAGTTTCAAGTGAATAACTTATGTAGTTTTAAAGTTACCACACTTTTGAATATAACCTTTAAACATAAAATCTAAGTGAGAAGGGGCATAACTCTGTCAAAATAGAATATAGAGTTATGGGTAATTTTTCCTCTGATACTAGAGTTGATGACAAAGGTTAGTTCCAAGTTTCAAGTGAATAACTTTTGTAGTTTTGAAGTTACAACACTTTTGAATATAAACTTTAACCAGAAAATCTATGTGAAAATGGGGCATAACTCTGTCAAAATACAAAATAGAGATATAGGAAATGGTGCCCTTGATACTGGAGTTGATGACAAAGGTTAGTTCCATGTTTAAAGTGAGTAACTTATGTAGTTTTGAAGTTACAAAACTTTTGAATATAAACTTTAACCATAAAATCTATGTGAAAAAGGGGCATAACTCAGTCAAAATACAAAACATAATTATGGGGAATGTTGCCCCTGACACTGGAGTTGACAAAGATATATTCCAAGTTACAAGACTTTTGAAAAAAAAACTTTAACCAAATTCAGACGCGGACGCGAACGCCGACGCCGGGGGTAGTAGGAAAGCTCACCTATTCTTCGAACAGTCGAGCTAAAAATCGATACAGTTGCATAGCGACCGCTTTAACAGTGTAGTGGTTAACACACTGGACAGTTAAGCAGTTTGTTGTGGGTTCGAATCTTAAGGAAAACATTGCAAATTTTTAATTGAATCCAACGTTTGAATTATAATTGTGAAAATGTTGTGATTGTATTTCTGTCAATACATGGTTAAACATTTCCAGTTAAACACAAATAAAGTTACCTTAGATTATCACTTATCTAGTGTACTTTGTAATGATATTGTGACCAACAAAGAAAGGATACATGATTTCCACAGTGTGTTGCAGATTAAGAGTCAGCATGCTGGTATAAGCAATTATCTTTGGGTGTAATTTAGTCCATTGACCAATTATTTTCAAGGGAGATTATAGGTGTACACTAAGATAACTGTATTTGGTATGTTTAGTGGGGAGATACTACATAATGATTGTAAACTGATTAACGAGAATCAGATGCTTTTTAACAAGGGGAGGTAATAAGTGGAAATAACCTTATTGAGTAAAGAGAGATAACAAGGTTGAACATTTATTAGATTGATTGAACTGTTGAGCATCACAAGAAACATGTGATTCAGTCTCTATTCTGTTTGATTAACTGTTTGACAAATAATTATGATTTAAATTTTGTTTCTATGTATATCAAACAGTTATTGATTTATATTGCACATTTTTGTTGAATAAATGTATTGGCTATAAAAACGTTTTATTTTGTTCTTGTACAGTAGAAACATATTATTTTATTGAACTGATAACAGTTTTAAAACGTGGCTACGGGTAGCCACCGTCAAGCGAGGGGAACGCGTAGAAATGTTGATCAAGAATATCTAGAATTACAAGAGGCCAGACAACTTTTAATTGAACAGGGTCAATGGAACTTGATTGATCATCAAAGTACTCCGTCGCGTAACATTGCAAACAGTGAGGACACAGAACAGACTAAAACACCGAGTAGAGCGAATTCGAGCTTAAGTGAAGAAATATAGGAAACGACTGCTAAAACTCCTGTTGAAACCCGACTTTCTGAGTCTCTAGTAAACAGAGAGTTGTCTGAAACGAGTATTTAGAGATTTGAAATAGAAAATTAGAGGCGCAACAAAGATGCATATGTTCATGAAACAGAACTGAAATTGAAAGAGTTTGAACTGACGGAACGCCAACGCAAACACAGAGAGGAAGAGACTCGTCTGAAACACTATTTGGAGGAAAAAGAATTTGAATTACAAATAAAAGAAAAAGAATTCAATAGGAAGTGGGCTGAAAGAGCTGATATGCTCTCAGAACAAGAGCTGAGGCTTAGAGAAAAAGAAAACTTCTTTACTTGAAAGAATCAGTAAATTTGAAAGGAAGTTAGAGACGAAAGAGGAAGAATTGAACCACAGAGAACATCATTTGATTAAGAGAGAACAGAAAAGTGAGAGTATGTACATGAGGACACATCTTCAGCAAAATAAATACTTAGCTGATATTGAAAGGCAAATAGCAATGCTGGAGACGGAGAAATCTGATATAGATTTTGAAGATGAAGACAATGTCGTACTACATCGAACTTTAGTGCATTTTCCGGTGTAATACCAGTGCCTAAAAATGAAGTTTCATTTGAAGATTTGAAACTTGAAGTAGACAATGTGAAAGAGATATATTCTCAACATAGAGTAAAACAAAGTCTGAGAAAAACATTGCGAGGCAAAGCTGAATGCAAAATGCTACATATGAAAACCGGAAGCTACAGTGGATGAAATCATATCAAAACTGGACGATTATTTTGGAAATGTCACCAGTATGGACACTATTCTATCAAGATTTCTCATGGCAGAACAGGAATCAAATGAAACCATATCAGAATGGGGTCTGCGACTTGAAGAATTACTTTTGCAAGTCACAAGAAAGTCGAGATTAGACAAGGAAGAGAGAAAAGATATGCTGAGAAAACGATTTTGAAGCGGAATTTGAAGCAAGGAATTGAAGAATGCAACTAGAGTACATTTTGAAAATAAAATGGCATACGATGAGTTGAGAATAAAAGTGCACAAAGACGAATTCGAAATACAGATTTCTAAAGAAAAAGGGACCAAACAGAGGTTGAACAGAATTCACCAGAGTGCTGTAGATGTTAAAGATGAAAGCGATGAATTGCTGAAGCAGCTTATCAAGAAGATGGAGGACTTAAACAGGAAAAAAAATTAATGAAATGAGAACGGAACCAAATGTGGATTATGTTGACCATAGAACCATCGATACAGCAAGAAACAGGGGAAATTATCGAGGCCGCGGACGTGGAAGATGCCAGAATTCAGATAACAGCGCTAGAAATTAAACCAGTGACAGACAGACAGAAGGGAGATCAACCAGTAATGCAGAAAGCAATAATGATTTAAAAGTATAGACGCCGCTGTTGGGGGTCAAACGGACGGTGTCGTGCGTGGTGACCCAATGCAATGAAACATAGACTATTTGACCGCTTGATTGGTGTGTCGAATGAATCAGAGGTGTGTATCAATGGAATATGCACAAAAGCACTGATTGATACCGAAGCTATGGTAACAACAATAAGCCAGTTCTTGTACGAAACCATTGATCCAAAGCCAACTCTTCATAGCATTGATGAGTTGTCAGCTAAAGGGGCAAATGGTATCAAAATACCATATAATGTTACATAGAAGTTACCATTTCAATACCCACATAACTGATCAAAGCTTTGATATACCAGTTCTTGTTGTTAGCGATACTGATTTCAATTTGTCGGTACCTGTGATAGTTGGAACAAATGTCTTGTGTTTCCTACAAGGTTTGGAAACGCAAAGATATTCCAACAGAATGGCAAACTGCAATTTCTGCCGTGTCATTGTGCTCGCCAATTGGTAACGTTGTATTGACGAATACTCGAGCAATTGAAATACAGCCGTATCAAACAATGACTTGACAAGGAATGGTACGTATGACAGGGAACGAATCTATTGCTATAACGGAACCATCAGAATCCGGTTCAAATCGAATAGGTGTTTGCCGATGGGTAGTAAGCCTAAGTACAACAGCCAGAGTGCATGTACGTATTTTTAACATTTCGGCCAAGAAAATAAAAATAGAGCCAAAATCAGTACTTTGTGAGCTACACGAGGCGAAAGTACTACACAACTGGTCACCAGATAGCACGACTGAAATAAAAGATATATCAGACCTGTCACAGAGGTAAAAATATTATTTAATAAAGGAGCTAAAATTAGATTTGAGCCATTTAGTACCTGAAATGCAAGAACCTTTAAAAGATCTATTTTTCAAGTTTCAAGATATATTTTCAACAGGCTCCTTAGATTTAGGCAGTACTGAAATAGTAAAACATAAAATACAACTTGACAACCCTGAACCATTCAAAGAACCATATCGTAGGGTTCTCCAGGGTCTAGTCAATCAGGTCAGAGAACATATACAGGAAATGTTGGACATGTGAGCCATAGGACCGTCAAACAGTCTGTTTTCCTCCAATGTTTTCACTGTACGAAAGAAAGATGGTTCCTGTTTAAACTTTCGGAAACTAAATAGCAGGACACACAAGGACGCGTACGCGCTCCCCAGAATTGACGACACTTTACACCTGTTAGCTGGTTCCCGCTATTTCACCAAACTCGATTTGAAAGCCGGATACTGGCAAGTGGAAATGGCGGAAGAAGATAAAGAGAAAACAGCATTCCAGGTAGGAAACCTGGGCTTCTTTGAATGTAACCAGATGCCATTTGGACTCTGCAATGCCCCTGCTACTTTTCAGAGACTGAACCAAACAGAAGCAATCCAGAACTGGAAAGTTCCCTCAACTATCTAAGAGGTCAGAAGCTTCTTAGGGTTTGCGGCCTACTATCGCAAATTTGTAGAAAATTTTGCAGTTATAGCTCGACCATTGAATGACTTGTTGATTGGTGATGACCACAAGTCCAAAAAGCCGCCATTTGTATGGGATCAACTACAATAAGAAGCGTTTGAAACGCTCATAAACAAGTTATGCACTGCACCTGTTTTGGCGTATGCCAATTACAACAAACCATTTATTGTGCACACGGATGCCTCATTAAATGGTCTAGGTGCTGTTTTGCTGTAATGTAGTCCATGCTATTATTGCGTCTCACGTCGTTAATTATTCACCGATAGCAGTTGAACAAACACAAATTACATCTGATCAAACAAAGTGTAAGACTTTCAATATGAATGACTGGGCATACGGTCAAAATACGGATAAAACCATTTCACGCGTAAAAACATTTGTTGAACGAGGACAATTCCCCGAAATGGCTGAAAATAAAATGCAGCCAGCAACAGTGAAAGTATTTACGAAAGTTTAAACACTTGTTCATATCAAACAGTGTTTTGTTTTATTGCAGTGCATCAGAAGTAGATAGCAGTGATCAAATTGTTCTGCCTGAGTCAGCATGCCAAGCAATATTCCGTGCATTGCACGATGATTTAGGACACCAGGGGCGTGATAGAACAATTTCTCTGTTTAAAGAGCGGTTTTATTGGCCGGGTATGGCTGCAGATGTTCCGCTGTGGGTAAGTAGGTGCGGAAGGTGTCTGCGTAGCAAAATCTCATTGCCCTTAGGAACAGGTCTAGTCAATATTGAGTTATCCTACCCTATGGAACTCATTTGCATTGACTATTTATCACTGGAAGTTTCAAAAGGGGGTTATGAAACTTGGTTTCCTGCCTAGAATCAGACCGCTCGTACCACCGCAAAAAAAATGCTTTGAACAATTTTTCGTCCACTACGGGTTTCCCATAAAACTTAATAGCCATCGTGGCCAGAACTTTCTCTCTAAGGTTATACAGAGACTATGCAAGATCGCTGGTATCAAATGCACGCGCACAATGCCATATCACCCCCAGGGTAATGGCCAGTGCGAGCACTTTAATCAAACGCTAATTAAAATGCTGCGCACATTAGAGTATGAACAAAAATTTGACTGGAAAACAGCAATTCCAGCGTTAGTGCACGCATATAACGTGACCAAATGTGAGGTTACGGGATATGCACCGTACCACCTCATGTTTGGCAGAACACCGCGACTAGCTATTGACGCAGTTTTGGGAATTCTCCGCCAACGTATTGGTGGCGCCTCGCCATCAGAATATATGCGGCAACTGGAACAACATTTGGGTGATGCTTACAAGTTTGCCAACCGATGTGCTGTAGAGAAAGCTAGTAAGGCCAAACAGCGATACGACATCAGGGTCATGGAGGCTAAACTACTTCCAGGAGACCGGTGTCTTCTTCAGAATTACGGAATAAAGGGATAACACAAGCTAAGTGATATATGGACGTCAGACATTTACGTAATTGTAGACCTGCAGATTTCACGTATATCACATAAAGAAAGAGAGCCATGACGATGGAATTAAAACTGTCCACCGGAACCATCTTCTGCCTAGTTCTTTCCTTCATATTCAGGAAGTGGAGCGCGAAGTTTCGGATAAGTCCACCACAGATGTCGATGAGCGGCCAGAATCCGGCAAATACGGACAGTCACAAGCTGGATCCAGAACAATGACGCTTCAAGTGGAAGTCTAAGCTCTGCCGTTGCACCGTAGTCAACGAAAGACCCGTAGGCCTGCGTGGTTATCAACCAGAGAATTTCAGCTGTAATCATTTTTACTATATGTACTTGAAAACTCCTATTAAATTATTTGTTTCATTGTGAAAATGTTATTATAGTAACATTGATGAAGAGAAGAGTAAATATGCATTGCTAATACATGTGACTGTACCTTTAATAGTATATTAAGAGTTTTAAATGTAAATTGTTTTATTATCCGCTTTATGTACATGTATCATTGTTCTTTAAATAGGTTTGATAACATATTTAAAATAAACATATGTGAACAAATGAGTTGATGCTGCTGATTTATTCTCTGTTGTGTTTGTCACAACAACCGTTTGCGCGTCGCATATTTCTACAATCGTGAACTTTAACAAACCTTGCTTCGAAGCGATGCTTGAATTTTATAAGGTCGAGGATGACATTTCCTCAGAGCGGGAAAACGCGTTGTAAGTGTATAATAATGTATTTAATGTATTTATTAAATAAATATATTTATTGAGTAACTGGAAATTTGTTTTGAATTATTTATATAATAATTTTATATTGATCATAATTGTCATTCATAAATTGGGCAATGTAGACTTAAGTTAACTGTAAATTTAGAAAGAGATTAGTAATTTGATTAGTAGTCGATACGTAGAGTAGAAACTTGAACTGTTTTTACTACCATACTTATACTTTAATTGGCCATTCACGCATGACATTCACTCAACTGTAAATTAGTACATGAACTTCTTGGTCAAATGTCATTTGTTACATTTGATTCGAGAAGTTAACATTGTATATTTTTGATATTTCATCGTAAATATATTCTAATCCATTTATAGGTAACTATAACATTATTTATTTTTTCTATTGATATATGTCGTTTGTAATTTGTATTTGTTTTGTTATAATATTTTTAGTTAATTATTTTATCGACGGAACACATTGTTTTGAAATATTGTTGTAATTGTTTAAAATGTCATGTGTTACATTTGATTCGAGAAGTTAACATTGTATATTTATGATATTTCATCGTAAATATAATCCATTTATAGAAAGCGTATCCTGACTTTGTTGTTGTTGTGGAAAAACCCCAAAACGCCCATAATCAGCAACATGAAGGAATCTGGTAGAGGGTCACACAAGGAGCATTTCTGTGAACACTATTTTCCAATCAAGCCAGTGGTTTCTGACAAGAGGATTTTTTAAGTTTTCCAGTTTTGAAGCTTTTGGTTGCCATGGCAAACCAGAGTTTTCAATATATTTTAATAAATTGAAGGAATTTGGTAAAGGACCATCCCAGGAATATTCCTGCTTAGTTTGGTTAAAATCCGCCTGGTGGTTTCAGAGAAGAAGTTGTTTGAAGTAAAATGTTTACGACGGATGACGTACGACGGACACCGGACACAGAATGACCACAAAAGCTAACCCTTGAGCACTTCGTGCTCAGTTGAGCTAAAACGGCAATATAAACATGATTCAAGTGTACATAAAACAAAGAAACATGTACCTGTAAATTTCTTCACTAAAATAATTTGAAAATTGTGTTTTAATATGTGACATACCGTGTTTCCGTCATATTATGAATTGTCCATAAGTGTTTGGCCATGGATTGGATGACGACAGACTAACCTATAAGCTCACTCATATATATCCCCCTAAACTTTGTTTGTTGGGATGTAAAAGATTCAGTCAGCAACGTAATAATTGGTTTGAACTATTACTTCAAGAAAAAAGTATTATAACCAATGTGCCCTTTTTAGACTGTTGACTGAAGCCAAGGCCTTTTGAAAGGGTAATTTCCAAAACAGGCATCTCAGAAAACTACTTCTTTTTTTTGCAGGCTACGAGTCAGTAGATCAAAACCTGAAAGGGTCCTTCTTCAAAACAGCAAAAATTCTGGAATGTTTTCTTACCTTTTAATTATTTAAGATAACGTATGATATATTTATTTTTATGTGTATATCATGTGATTTATTAAAAGTTTTTTACAGTTTCTTAGAAAGTCAATTTATTAACAAGAGCTGTCGGAGAATAGCCCGCTTAACTTTTCTTTTGCTTGTCTGAGTTACTGGCATTTTGTTTTGTAACAAAAGAAATATGGAAATTCCAAGAAAACCAATGCATTAAAGTCAGCACATTAATAAAATTTTATTTCTAGTTATGGTGAATTTCACCATGACCGCACCAACCCCATTGTATCTATTTATTAAGTTCCATTAAAAATAACAATTTCTTCTCAAGCTATTGAGAATAAACTGTTTGTCTGTTTTTAGTAATGGTGACCTTGACCCAACCACCCCATATGCAATCCAAAGTAAGGTCTAGATATCAGATATCAATGTATGAAGTTTCATTAAAATATCTGAATTTGTTCTCAAGCAATTGAGCATAAACCATTTTTTATTTTTAGTAACGTGACCTTGACCCCACCCAGCCTATATGCAATCCCAAGCTAGGTCTCGATATAAGGTATCTGTGAAGTTTCATTACAATATCTCAATGAATTATCAAGTTATTGACCAGAAGACATTTTTCTATTTTTAGTAACAGTGACCTTGACCCCACCCACCCCATATGCAATCCCAAGCGATGTCTTGATATAAGGCATCTATGTATAAAGTTTAATTAAAATATCTCAATTCGTTTTTTTCTATTTTAGTAACAGTGACCTTTACCTTGACCCTATATGTCACGATATAAGGTATATATGTATAAAGTTTCATTAAAATATCTCAATGCATTCTCAAGTTATTGAGCGGAAACTGTTTTTCTATTTTTAGTAACAGTGACCTTGACCATGACCCCACCCACCCCATATGCAATCCCAAGCGAGGTCTCAATATAAGGTATGTATGTATAATGTTTCATTAAAATATCTCGATGCGTTCTCAAATTATTGAGCGGAAACTGTTTTTCTATTTTTAGTAACAGTGACCTTGACCTTGACTCCACCCACCCCATATGCAATCCCATGTGAGGTCTTGGTATAAGGTATCTATGTATGCAATTTTTTTTTATAAATATCTCAATGCGTTCTCAAGTTATTGAGCGGAAACAGTTTTTCTATTTTTAGTAACATTGACCTTGACCTTGACCCTTCCCACCCCATATGCAATCCCAAGCGAGGTCATGCTATAAGGTATATATGTTTGAAGTTTCATTACAAAAGCTTCATCCATTCTTGAGTTAGAGAACTGAAACAAAACATTGAGAAACCAGCTTACCGAAAAACTTTAACCTGTCCATATAGATTATATGTAAAATTTATATGTGTAAAAAGGCCCATAATTTTGACAAATTTCAAAATAGAGTTACCAAACTTGGCCTATAGGCTGATTTAAATATAGGGAATAAGTATTATAAGTTTGAATGAAATCCCTCAAGCCTTTCCTGAGAAACTAACTTACTGAAAAACTTAACCTAGCTCAGACGTTGACGCCGACGCAGACGCCAATGCCGGGGTGAGTAGAAAAGCTTGCCTTTTCTTCGAAAAGTCAAGCTAAAAATGTTAAGTCAAATTAATTACACCCATATTTTTGCTATTTACTTGAATGTAACCAAAATATTCACCTGGGTGTCCTGGAATAAGACCACATAATTAATGCCCTACATTGGTTATTTTTGACTCGTTGTCAAAGTGTTATTTCTTGTTACGGATTGTTATTCTGAATAATTTGACAACACATAACTGCAATGTATTAATTTTAAACTGCAGTATTGAAAATTGAGAGCACGCATTGTATGACATATTTTTGATTCAGAAGGCTACGAATAACTAACAATTGATGCTCCTAACTACCACACTGTATCACTTATTCTGCATCGCTCGTTGCAGATTGACTTGTTAACTGGCATGTATATAACTACGTTTGCATTTGATTATTAGCTTGTAAAATATGTGTTCGTTACTAACAAATACATTTTTATTATGATGTATACTATAGAATAAGAAGCCATATTATCAAGTTTAATGGTGGAAAATTTAATGTCATTCAAACGAATGTTTCATTTTAAGCAGAAAAAGAAAAAAATCGACATTTGTCCGTAGGACACGGATGCCCCCACATTCCGCTGGTTGTCACAAAAGCTGATGGAAAAAATGCACCAAAATACCCAGGTGCACAGGTTCACATGCTGATGAAGATGTTTATAAAGTTTCATCAGTCTAGCATTTTTTTACTTTTTGAGTTACACGCAACACAAATCTAAAAATGTCATTTTTTGCTAAAAAAAGGGTCATAACTCCACTGATGGCGGAAAAAACTGCACCAAAATATCCAGGTGCACAAATTCACATACTGATTAATATGTTTAGAAAGTTCCATCACTCTAGCAATAATACTTTTTCAGTTACATTTGACACAAGTCCAAAAAAGTCATTTTGCTAAAAAAAGGGCCATAACTCCGCTGATGTCATAAAAAACTGCACCAAAATACCCAGGTGCACAAGTTCACATGTTGATTAATAAGTATATTAAGTTTCATCACTGTAGCAGTAATACTTTTCGAGTTATATGCGACACAAGTCCAAACATGTCATTTTTTGCTAAAAAAGGGCCACAACTCCACTGATGCCTAAAAAAACTGCACTAAATTGCCCAGGTGTGCAACTTCACATGCTGATTAATATGTTTGTAAAGTTTTTTAAGTTACATGCGACACAAGTCCGAAATGTCATTTTTTCCTAAAAAAAGGGCCATAACTTCGTCGGAAAAAACTACTGCACCAAAATACCCAGGTGCACAAGTTCACATGCTGATTAATATGTTTGTAAAGTTTCATCACTCTAGCAGCAATACTTTTTGAGTTACGCGCTACACAAGTCCAAAAATATCATTTTTTTTTGCTAAAAAAGGGCTATAACTCTGCTGATGTTTGAAAAAACTGCACCAAAATACCCAGGTGCACAAGCCCCGATGCCAATGAATATGCTTATAAAGTTTCATTACTCTAGCAGTTATACTTGTTGAGTTATGCGCGACACAAAAATCTAACAGATGGACAGATGGACGGACAAGGGCAAATCTATATGCCCCCCCCTCTAAAGTGGGGACATAAAAACATGATTTTAGTTCTTTTGTCGTCAACAGTCTTTCTACGCTGTCAGCGTTTTCACTAACAGTGTCAGCGCACAAATTATGCCCTTTATTTAATGCTAAGTAGTGAAATATAGAAAAATATCAGTGAGATATATCCCTATATCACTCACAGTGAGGGACTTTTTTTGGGTCCCGATTTAATACAGTAAATGAAACAGACAGTCATCGATGCCGGGCTCAAAACTGTGAAAATGACGTCATTATTTTGATGTCATTAGGTTATGATTCCCGGAATATTTTTCAATAAAATGTAAAACAAAGGTTAATAAATCATAAAATAAAAAGAAAATTTGTTCGTTTTCGGTGTGATAAAATCTTTGTTGATAAGGACATTGAATGGTTCTTCCAGACACGAAAAGGGAGACAATTTACATATTTTCACTTGCGCAAGCGCTCGTGAAAATATTAATTGTCTCCCTTTCCGGTGATGATATCACACATTATCACACCGAAAACAAACAAATATCCTCAATTTATCCAAGTAAAGCGCCATGCACCTCTGCTCTTCTAGATTAAATACTACTATATAGCTATATAAGGAAAATTTCCCTGCCACACTGAGCTGTGTTTTTTAACGAATCAAAGTAATTTAAAGAAATTTGGTAGAGGGTGACCCAAGAAACATTTCTGTGAAATTATTTTGAAATCCAGTCAGCAGCTTCTGACAAGATTTTCAATTTTGTCTATATGGTTAGGTAAGGAAAACTGACCAGCCCTCTGGCAGCTATGTTATTTAATGAATCAAAATAAATTGAAGAGATTTTGTAGAGGGTCACTCAAGGAACATTTCTGTGAAATTGTTTTGATATCAAACCAGTTGTTTCTGGCAAGAAGATTTCAAAGAAAATTCAATATTGTCATATAAGGAAAAAAGGCCATGTTTTTCGACAAACTAGAACCATTTGAGCAACTTTGGTAGAGGGTCACCCATGGAACATCTGTTATATTTATTTTGAAATCCAGCCAGTGGTTTCGGGTAAGATTTTTTAAGTTTTCAATATAGCCATATAAGACAAGAGGGCCAAAAGGACCTAGGTTGCTCACCTGACAGGCTAAGGAACTAAATTGTTCAGAGCAAGTTTTGTGATAATTGGGCTATAAAATAAATGTGGCCTCAATAATTTTTTAAAGCTTTTTGTTCAATTTTGCCATGGTTACCTAGTTTTTTTCCCCAAATGACCCAGTTTTGAACTTGTCCTAAGATATTATTGAAATAAATGTTCTGAGCAATTTTCAAGAAGATTAGGCAAAACTAGAGTTTTCACATTTTTTTTTCTATTTGACCTTAGATATATTGACCTAGTTTTTGACCTCACATAAGCCTCTTTGGAACTCCACCGAGATATCATTGGAACAAAGGATCTCGGCAAGTGTCATGAAGATTGGGCAATAAATGTGGCCTTTAGAGTGTCCACAAGCTTTTTTAAGTTTTCATTACACCCATATAAGGAAAACTGCCCTGCCCCATGACAGCCATGTTTTTCAGCAGAGTGGAACCATTATCAAACTCAGCTGAGATATCATAAGAACAAAGGTTCTGAACAAGTTTCATGTTGATCTGGCAAAAAATGTGACTAATAGAATGTTCACAAGCTTTTTCAATAGCCATATAAGGAAAACTGCCCTGCCCCCTGGTGGCCATGTTTTTCAATGGAGAGGAACCATTTTTGAACTCAGCTGAGATATCATAAGAACAAATGTTCTGAGCAAGTTTCATGTTGATTGGGCAAAAAATGTGACTTCTAGAATGTTAACAAGCTTTTTCTATAGCCACATAAGGAAAACTGCCCCGGCCCCTGGCGGCCATGTTTTTCATCGGAGCAGAACCATTTCGAACACGGTCGAGATAGCTATAAAACTAAGCCGCCCCCCTGGCGGAAATGTTTTTTAACGAATCAAAATAATTTGAAAAAATTAGGTAGAGGGTCGCCCAAGGAACATTTCTGTGAAATTATTTTGAAATTCAGCCAGTGGTTTCTGATAAGATTTTAAGTTTTCCAGTTTTTAAGCTTTTGGTTGCCATGGCAACCAGAGTTTTCCAGATAATCAAATGAATTGAAAGAATTTGTTAAAGGACCATCCTATGAACATTCCTGCCAATTTTGGTTAAAATCCACCAATCGGTTTCATAAAAGTTGTTTAAATAAATTGTTGATGATGACAATGGATGACAATGGACGGTGACTGACCAGAATAGCTCACCCTTGAGCACTTTGTGCTCAGGGGAGCTAAAAAGCACTGCCCAACTACAAGCAAATATACATGCACAAAGATATACATCCATGAAGAATAAGGTTTCTGGATATATGTATTAAGTCATGCACATGCATGCCTTCATGCAAGCACACACACACAAGCTCTTATATGTAAAAAAATATATGGCTAATTTTGGTTTAGAGACACCAATGGATATATGTTTTAAGTCATGCACATGCATGCCTTCATGCAAGCACACACACACAAGCTCTTATATGTACATAATATATGGCTAATTTTGGTTGAGAGATGCCAATCGAGGTAAAAGTTTAAAGCAAAATTGGATGAAGTTTTATTTTTGTAGTTTTTGAAATGCACACACATCAATATTGGTAATTAAACCATAAGTTAACAAGAACTGTTTGTAAATCTGAGCAATCTCTGTACAAAAAGGAAGTCAAATGAAACATTTTTTTTATGTTGGTCAGATTGACCTTAACCTTTTGACCATATAATAAATAGGTATGTACTTGTAATCATAACCAACATACCTACCAAATTTTACAAAGCTAGGTCCAGTGACTGGGAAACCCATGGGAATTGTGATATTTGCACATAAAATTGAGAAAAATCGCAAAGAAATGTTCACCAATACGATTTTAGGTTGCACCAAAAAATTTGTATGAATAAAAAAACGCTGGTGTACAATACACACTGCTCCATCTGGTTTACAGTTTTTGTCACTATGTGGCAAGATTTTACCAATAAAATTAATGTGTCAGTCTAAAAAATCAATATCAACAGACAATAACTACACCTTAATGGGAAGGGAAGCGCGAGCATCTGCATGGTGTATTTTTCTCCATTTAAACAGTTAGACTTTCACTAAATGTAACTGCTGTTAATCCCATTAAAATCATATGAAATCCTATAGATTTTTCAAAAAGCCCATATATTTGTGTGGTGATGAGACATTATTTCATATGGAAAAATCCTTTCCCAGTCACTGTAGGTCTAAGGGTTCCATAGGTTTTGCCTGGACAAATTTTTCAGTGTTGCTGTCTAATATCACTTTTGACCTAGATTTCTTGCGATAATTTTATGCAACGGAAAAATTGAATGCCAATAAAATTGGGCAAATTTTCTAATTTTAGGGAATTCAAACTTACATCAATAGTTTGATGTCTACCAATAACTGTTGCATACTTTAAGGGATTTTAATTATTTACATAAGCGGTTAAAATAAAGTAATAAACATATCTTCGACACTCTAAAACTAAACATTTTACTCATTGAATGTCATGAACATAATGTCATATTCATTCACATAATGAAATAACTAATTTGTTTAGCCTAACGACCCACTTTATAAATAGCAATTCGATTCTAGTGATTTCAACAAACTCAAGGTCATTCTAAAAATAGCGTGAGTTTGGCAGCCGATATATAGTCCGGATTGGTTGCCCTTTTGTAAAAATTATGATAGAAGCTGGGTACCAGACTGGCCATTGTATAGCTGTGTTACATGCATCAATTAGCGTCCAGAGAATCATAAGCTCGAATATTTCAATGAATGGAGAATTTATGTTTATAAACTTACTGGTATGTTTATTTGAATTTGAATTGCGGTATTGTTTTATTAAGAATTATTTAGAATTGCACATTTGTATTAACTACTCCATTTTTGAAACAAAAAACTAAATATTTCATACAACTACATGACGATTTTAAATTATATTCGGTAGGAATATTACTGAATCTATGTTATTCATGTTATTTTTACTATGCGTAGCATGAAAACATTATTTGCAATACTACACAGAAACCCACATATATTCCTACTGAACATAAAATAACATCACCATAGTCTTCAAAAATGAAGTCATCATTATTTCTAAGGGCTGAATGTTCCCTAAAGATTGCTTTTCATTATAGGATACACAGTATAAATTATTATTTGACATCAAAATGTTTATGTATTAGATAACTTCAGAGATTAACGTAGGGTATATTACTTAAAGCCGTTCGCAACATTTTTTTTTCTACAACAGATTTTCTTTAAAATTTGCACAAACATGCATCAATATATCCTAAAACTAAAACAGTGTAAAAAACTAGGGGTTGTCGGCCTTGTTCCGGATATATTTGGTTTTGAATACGGTACCTGTCGAAGCCCTTTTTCATATTGTTTAATTAGCAGTGTGGAATTATATAATTCGTTCATTTTCAAACAAGGATGGTGGTTTTTTAATGTATCTTTTTTAATGTTTCTTTTGTCAATATACAAGTGCAGTTAAATAATAAACGCGCTTAATCTACAGTTACCATTAAAAACATTTTTATGGACGCTTAACTAGGTTAATTGTTCATTAAATATACCTGAGAAATCGTCAATAAATAATCAAATATCTAAATATATTTTGTTCCAAACGACAGATTTTGTTAAAAGATCCCATATACTTGCGTCATCGTAAGCTGAAACTAAAACAGTCTTAAACAATTGGGGTCACCGGCCTTGTTCTGGAAATATTGGGGTTTGAATACCGTACTTATAGAAGCCCCCTTTTTTCAGTTTGAATTTTTATCAATGTTTAAAGTATGTAGGATAAATTTTTTTCAAACAAGGTTACGGATCTTTCAACTGATATGTTTTACATGCTTTGTTTGGCAAAATACAATTGTATGTTGATAATAAAAATGCTTTACCAACATTTACTGCTAAAATAATGAATTTGACTGGACATTTAAGTGTGTAAAATGAGAACTAATAATGCTATCTGAAACCTATATTTTATCAAATGCATATTTTATCCCCAACAACATATTTTCTAAAATTTCGCACATACATGCATCAAAGTTATACTTACCCCAAAACATTAATAAAAAGGATGCCTTACCCTACTTTTTGGGGAAATATTCGATTTCAAATAGGGTACCTCCGTAGCCTTTTTCCTGTTTCGTTTTAACATGGTTTACATAAACAATGTATCAATTACCAAAAATAACATAAGAGATCATAATGGATCATCTTGAACTGATTTAATTGGATATTCATTGCATAAGTGTGTTTTTGAATATTTAATGAGCTTTATGAACTTTTACCAATAAAATAATTTATTTTGAATGGACATTAGAGATGAAATTAGTATATTGTAACCTATATACAATAAAGAAAAAATGAAGCAAACGGAGAAATTAACCCAATTATATTATTTTTGTTGCGAACGTCTTTAAGAATAACTACACTGACGTCTGATACCACATAATTTTCACTAATTCCCGCAAATAATCATTATGTAAACGTAAATTAATTAGGTTATTCATGTATCACTGGTAACAGCATGGGGCGGTATGATCGGTTTAATCACAGTACAATAATTAATAATGATTGAAATCATCTTAAATTAATATTGGGGTTCAAAAAGTTGTTTGTATGGTGTTCAAAATATCTGGGGATCCAAGAAGTCTTCTATATAGGTGGGGACCGAAAAATCTGGGGATCAGAGGTCACCTTACTGATCATCTTGGCCCAATTGAATTATGTTTATGGTAAAACTGATATATAAATATTAATTTCAATGCTGATTGTCTTTTTAAAATAAATTTCTTGTTATAACTATTTGTCAGTTTGACCTTGACCTTTGACCTACCAAGTTTGAAGAACCTAAGACATTAAGGGTTTAACAGTTATAACCTAGACAAGGTTTTGCATCTATTGGTCAGTTTATTAAATCTTTTGGTTAGTTTGGCCTTGACCTTTGCAGACTTCCCGAAAGCTCAAAAGAAGTGTTGGATAGTCGGTCTGACAACTTGCCAAAAGATGCCGGACAGAAATCAAATTTGCCGAACTGAAACATTCATTTAAGTAAGCATACATGTATCTACAAAAAAAACACGTATGTTACCCACCAGTGTCGTTGTTGTTTTAATTAATATAACACTATGTTATGACAAGGCGCATAATAAAAACGAAATCCAAAATGCCCATCCAAATTTTATTGTTCACGAGACATATAAACAAATTCGATTTACATTTCTTATGTGCGTGTTTTTCATGTACAACCTGTGGTTTGCAAATCAAGAAGCCTTATGCTGACAATCACAACATCACGTCATTCGCATGGAACGCATGAACGTATTGACCATGATATAAAAAGTTTGAAGTGCAAAGAACGGTGAAATCATGATTTTTGTATAAAAGTTTCTTAGACCACAGCTGTCACCAGCCTACCAATCAAAGTCAAGACAAGAAATGTCTTTAAAAAAGACTATCGGCGTTGAAATTATTATTGAGATGTCATTTACAAATTACCTAAACAGACGGCCAAGATGATCGGTTACGTGACTTCTCAGACCCCATATTTTTTGGTCCCCACCAATATTATTAGACCCATTGGACCCCAGATTTTTCGGACATTATAAGAAAACTTCTCGGACCCAAAAGTTAATTTGAGATAAATTTATTAATTTAAAAATGAAATAAAATTATAATTAGTATCTTTGGTGTGAATAAACCAATCATACAGCTCCATGTTTCCACCTGTAACCAAAATAATTTAGGTATACATAAGTGTTATCTGAATTTTTCGAGCCAATTTAACAAATTAACAATGTAAAAAAATAATTTTGGGAATGAATTAAAATTATTATGTATCAGACGAGTCTATATAGTTATTTATAGTACCGGTAATATACCATTCAGGCAATTATCTAATATAATAACGATTTGCCTGAAGTCCCTGGGTATTTATGATATGATACTATATGATGATGCAAACCATATACCAAACCTCTGGGGATAGCGGTTACAGAGGTGAAGATTTTTCCGCGTAGCTGTCTAAGATCACTTTTGACCCAGATTTTCTTGCGATAAATATGCAGCAGGAAAATTGAATGCCAATAGAATTGGGCAAATTTTCTAATTCTACGGAATGCAAACTTCAAACAATGGTTTAATGTATACCAATAACTGTTGCATACTTTTGGGGATTAAACATTTACATAATTGTTTACATAAGTGGTTAAAATGAAGTGATACACATATCTTCAACATATACTCTACAACTCAGGCTAATTATGAACGTATTTTCTCATTGTATGCTATAAACAGAATGCTATATTAATTCACCTAACAAAATAACTATTTTGTTTAGCCTACATTTATATAAGCTGTACTGTCTATAAATAACAATTGTGCAATGTTCCCATTCATAAATCTCAGTCACAGTGTTGGCATTCCAGGTAGCCCATTGATTCTAGCCAGTTCATCACATTCCAGAAACAGTAGTGTCATTCTTAAAATAGCACTCGTAGCTAGCAACCTTGTATAGCTGTTTTAATATACTCGTACGCGCATCAATAATAGCGTTCTGAGAATCATAAACCTAAAAATTTCAATAAATGGGGAATTTATATTTATAAACTTACTGTTAATTTGAATTAAAATTGTGGTTACGATTTATTAAGGATTATTAATAATTGCATCTTTCTATCATCTTCTCCAGTCGATGTTATTTAATCTATAAAAATGCTACATTTTCTATAGATAAAATGTTATGAAAGAAGATTCGGAAAACATGTACGTCGAATTGTTATTCGGTTAGCATGAATACACAGTTTGTAATACTAATTATACACAGGAACCCATTATATATAATATTTCTACTAATATAAATTTAAATGTTTATGTTGCGTTATCAAATATACAGTCTGAACATTTCAAAAATGAATGTTCCCTTACTATTGCTTTTTATTGGGATACACAGTACAAATGCTTATTTGACTTCAAATTGTTATTATATTAGATAACTAACATGAATGGTATATTACCCGTACTATAAATAACTAAATAGACTCATTAACCTAAATTAGTTTGGTTAATCATATAACACTGGTGGAAACATGTAGCTGTATGATTGGTTTATTCACAGCATAGATATTAATTATAATTTTATTTAATTTTTAAATTAATAAATTTATCTCAAAACTTTTGGGTCCGGGACGTTTTCTTATAGTGTCAGAAAAAAACTTGGGGTTGACCCCAGGGGCATAATTTGAACAATCTTTATAGAGGGCCACTATAGGATGTTACACACCAAATAGGAAACCTCTTGGTCTTGCGGTTTAAGAGAAGATTTTTAAAGTCATTTTGCTATTTATTCTATATAAACCATGTGACCCCCGGGACGTGTTCCGTTTTGACCCCAGGGGCATAATTTGAACAAACTTTGTAGAGAACCACTATAGGATGATACATACCAAATAAGAAATCTCTGGACCCTGCGGTTTCAGAGGAGAAGATTTTTGAAGTCATTTTGCAATATATTCCGTATAAACCGTGTGCCCCTGTGGCTTGCCCGTTTTGACCCCAGGGGCATAATTTTAACAATCTTTGTAGAGGACCACTAGAAAATGTAACATATCAAATATGACAACTGTGGGCATTTCGGTTTCAAAGGAGAAGATTTTTAAAATCATTTTGCTATATATTCTATATAAACTATGGGGCATAATTTGCACATGACCACTATAGGATGATATATACCCAATACAAAATCTCTGGGCCTTACGTTTCAGAAGAGAAGATTTTTAAAGTCATTTTGCTATATATTCTTTATAAACCATGTAACCCCTGGGGGTGGCCCGTTTTGACCCCAGGGGCATAATCTATGTAAAGGACCACTAGAGGATGTCACATATCAAATATGAAAACACTCTGAGCCTTCCGGTTTCATAGGAGAAGATTTTAAAGTTTTCAGTTTTTTAATCTATTTTTAGATTAAAAAATCTGGTGAGCTACATATGAAGTGGATTGGAAGGATTTGAACAACTTTGAAAGAGATCCACCCAAAGATCATCCCTGTTAAGTTTGGTGAAAATCTGCCAAGCGGTTTAGGAGGAAATGTTGTTTGAATTAAAATTTTACGACGCAAGCACGCTCGCACGACGGACAACGGGCGATCACAAAGCTCACCATGCTTGGGTGAGCTAAAAACACATCAATTACATGCTTGTGGTTAAAGATCATGAGCAGATGAGCGACGGATATACCCCCACAATATGGCCTTGTCATAAAACTATGACATCCATTTTAAAGAAATAGACACACAGAGAATGCTTTAATTTGTGAATGTTTAACAGTGTATTTGGAAACATTTAATTTCAATAGGAGCCAGAACTCAGTCAACATTTAGAAGTTTGTAACTGAAATTGAACTTTATCTGTATTTGATGATGTTGCACCAGTGGACCAAACAGAATTTAACAAGAAATGCGGAAATTCAACGGAAACCAAATTTTTCTAACAAAATGCACAAGTCAGCACAATAATGAAAGAAAGTTCTGGGTGCAAGATGAAGGTCATACACCTCTGGCTAGAAAATGGTGACCTTGACCTCGCAATCCAAAGTGAGGTCTCAATATAAGGTATCTCCATGCAAAGTTTCATTAAACTATCTAAATAAGTTATTGAGTGCAAACCGTTTTTGTTTTTAGTAAAGGTGACCTTGACCCCACCCACTCCATATAATATCAAATGGTAGGTCTAGATATAAGGTATCTACATATGAAGTTTCATTAAATTATCTCAATTCGTTCTCTAGGTATTGAGTGGAAACTTTTTGTCTATTTTTAGTAGGGATGTCAACAAATAATCAAATATTTGAATACTTGACCGAATATTCTAATGTTAAATGAGTATTCGGATGGCAGTTTAGGTGTTACTATTAATTTAATTTTATTCTTTTAATTAGCATTGCATTAACAACAACATTTTTCATACCGACTTTTAAGCATTAATTCGCTCAATATAACAAATAAAAATGAGTAAAACAGCAAAGGTATATATTCTATGTGTTTCCCGATTAATCTCAAAGTGTTCTCGTTCATTAAAGTGTTTATTAAATTGTCAGATTGCATTTACAAATAATCATGCCTCTGCATAAGCCTTCAGCTGTGTGGAAGCATTTCTCGCTGTCAGCTGATAAAATGTCGGCAACATGTCTGTTATGCAATGAGAAGTTTGTGTGCACATGGAGGGCTACAACCTCAAATCTCAACAATCATCTTCGTTCAAAGCACCCGTAGCTGGAATCTGCTCGCACCTGTGTGATATGTGACTGTCAGCAAATAGTCTGGTCTATATTTAGTTATGTAATGTGTGTATACAACCATAGGTACAGTTGTGGAATGATTTTGATGTTTTTATGTTTTGTACAATGAAATGAGGTCATGTCTTACAATACAAGATGCTGCTAAAATCTACTTTGTGTATTGGGTGTCTGTTTTGTGATGTTTGAAGTGTATAGATTTGTTTTACTATCACTAAATGAATGACAAAGAAAATGATTGAAATAAAATCTAAGAACTGTTTTCTATGTTGTTTTATTATGAAATCAGTGAATCAGATGATGATGATTGATGATGATGATAATGGAAAAATTCATAGAGTTGACAGCGATAAGAACGGTTTTTAACAACACATTAATTTGTTTACTTATTATACATCCTGGATAAATAAACAAAGACTCGGACATTTGAACAAGAGGGCCGTGAGGGCCCTAGGATGCTCACCTGAGACCTTGTAACCCAATTGGAATTTGCATCCCCTAGGCGTGGCTTATTTTTATCCCAGGGGCATAATATGAACAATCTTGATCAGCCATGCGGTTTCAGGTAAATATTTTTAAAGTAACTTTGCTATTTAAGTCTATATAAAGCATGTGACCCCTTGGGTTGCCACCAGATTTGACTCCACAGGCATACTTTGAACAATCTTTGGAGAGGCCCACTATGCAATGTTACGTACAAAATATAGGAAAGCTGTGGGCTTTGCCATTTCAGAGGAGAAGATTTTTTAAGTCATTTTGCTATTTAAGTCTATATAAAGCATGTGACCCCCGGGGCATGACCAGATTTGACCCCAGGGGCATAATTTAAACAACATTTTAAGTGGACCACTATACAGATGTTACATACCAAATATGAAACCCCCAGGCTTTGCTGTTTCAGAGGAGAAGATTTTAAAAGTCATCTTGCTATTTAAATCTATATAAATCATGTGACCCCTGGGGTGTGGCCTGTTCTGACCCCAGGGGCATAATTTGAACAAACTTTGCAAAGGACCACTTAAGAATGTTACATACCAAATATGAAACCTCTGGGCCTTGCGGTTTCAGAGGAGAAGATTTGTAAAGTCATTTTGCTATATATTCTATATAAACCATGTGACCCCCGGGGCATAGCCAGTTTTGACCCCAGGGGCATAATTTAAACAATCCTTGTAGAGGACCACTATAGGATGTCACATATCAAATATGAAAGCTCTGAACGTTGTGGTTTCATAGAAGATTTTTAAAGTTTTCAATTTTAAAATATATTTTTAGCTCTGGTGACCTACATATGCAGCGGACCGGAAAGATTTGAACAACTTTGAAAGAGGTCCTACCAAGTATCATTCCTGTGAAGTTTGGTGAAAATCTGCCAAGCGGTTAAGGTGGAGATGTTGTTTGAATGAAAAGTTGATGGCGCATGCACACACGCACGCACAACGGACAACGGGCGATCATAAAAGCTTACCATGAGCACTTTGTGCTCAGGTGAGCCAAAAATGAACGAATATTCGAATATTGAATTCAAATATTTGAAAATAGCATATTGGTATTCGTTGCCATCCCTAATTTTTAGTAATGGTGACCTTGACCCCATCCACCCCATATGCAATCCCAAGCAAGGTCTTAATATGAGGTATCTATATATGAAGTTAAATTAAAATATCTCAATGCGTTCTCAATTTATTTAGAGGAACCTGTTTTTCTATTTTTAGTAATGGTGATCTTGACCCTGACACCACCCACCCCATATGCAATCCCAAGCAGGGTCTCAAAATAAGGTATCTATGTATGAAGTTTCATTAAAATGTCTCAATGCAATCTCAAGTTATTTAGTGGAAACTGTTTTTCTATTTTTAGTAATAGTGACCTTGAACCCACCCACCCCATATGCAATCCCAAGCGAGGTCTCAATATAAGGTATCTATGTATGAAATTTCATTAAAATATCTCAATTCTCAAGTTATTGAGCAGAAACCGTTTTTCTGTTTTTAGTAACGGTGACCTTGACCTTGACCCCCATATTCAATCCCAAGATAGGTCTCAATATAACATATCTATGTATGAAGTTTCATTACAATAGCTCAATTCGTTCTTGATTTAGAGAGCAGAAACAAGAAGTTGATGCCGCCACCCCTCTGTCAAAATTTAGTGGTTTGTAACCAAATTCGAACTTAACCCGTATTTTATGATGCTACACATGTATACCAAGAATTATTTGAATATGTCAAGCCATTGTTGAGTTATCGTCAGGAAACCATAATTTTGGGGAATTTGAGTTGAAAAGGGGCCATAACTCTGTCAAAATTTAGTGATTTGTAACCAAAGTCAAACTTGACCCGTATTTTATGATGCTACACATGCATACCAAAAATTATTTAAATATGTCAAGCCATTCTTGAGTTATCGTTCGGAAACCATATTTTTAGTGAATTTATGTTAAAAAGGGGCCATAACTCTGTCAAAATTTAGTGGTTTGTAACCAAAGTCGAACTTGACCTCCATTTTCTGATCTAACACCTGTCCACCAAAAATTATTTGAACATGTCTAGCCTTTCTTGAGTTATCATCCGGAAACCAAAAAACCAACAGACCGACAAGCTCACTCCTACATACCCCCCTAAACTTAGTTTGTGGGGGCATAACCATTGGTATGTATTTATCTTTAAAGCACGAACAGACTTTGAGATGTGATGTGAGATTTGATGGTCATATAATGTCAACAGCAGTAAAAATACTACAATAATTGAAACATTAGGCGATAATTTATAAATTGTAAATTTGTCCAATTTTCTCTTATATAAAATTGAGATTTTCTTCATTCTAACTGCATGGTAGCAGTAAATTACATAATTTCTTGCAATTATCTTTATTTTTTTAAATCTCATTAATACACTAACATCCTAAAATTCCCACATTTGAGCATAATAATCACACAATATGGCTGAGCAGGGTCATACAAAAAATACTCAAAACCAAATTATTAGCCATATTCATACTCACAAACATAAAAGAGTGCTTGTGTATGTGTTAAATGTCAGCTTGTGTTAAATTTTTTGCTACTTTAACAAGAGCTGTCAGAGAACAGTGCGCTTGGCTTTTCTTATCTTTGTCAGAGTTACAGGCCTTATTTTTTGTTTTTTATTCTAAAACATATAGTAGGGGCCAATTAAACAAAGTTAATTTCGTTCTCGAGTTACTGAGTGGAAAGCATTTTTCTTATTTTCAAAACAGTGACCTTGACCTCACCAACCACATATGCAATCTCATGTGATGTCTAGCTATACGATATCTATAAATTAAGTTATTATTATTTCATTAATATTAGTATTTTAATTTGTGCTCGAGTAATAGAGCAGAAACTCGTTTTTTTCTATTTTTAGAAACAGTGACCTTTACCCCACCCACCCCTGGCCAAATGCAATCCCAATTTAAGTATTACTGTAGGCTATCTATGTATGAAGATTCATTCTCGAGTTAGAGACTGGAAATCAAAATTTGACACGGCCACCCCACCTGCGGGAATATAAAATTTTTAAGTGTAAAAAGGCCCATAATTTTGACATATTTCAAACTAGAGTTATCAAATTTGGCCTATGGGTTTATTTTAATATAGGGAATAATAATAATAATAATCGCACAGACACGTTTGTTTATTTAATTTTAATACACTAAACGTTTCGGCATGATGCCTTCATCAGTAGTAATAAAAATAATAAATATAAACAAAGGAAGTGACGTCGACGTCATACAGTGACGTTACGTCGTTTGGCGGAAAAATGATGACCTGTAACTAGCTTACCGGAAAACTTTAACCTATCCAAATAAATATATGTTAAATTTCTAATTGTAGCAAGGCTCATTATTTTGACATATTTCAAACTAGAGTTACGAAACTTTGCCAATAGGTTCATTTAAATATAGAAAATAAGTGTTTCAAGTTTGAATGAAATCTCTCAAGCCATTCCTGAGAAACTAGCTTACCATAAAACTTCAATCTAGACCGGACCCAGACGCAAATACCGATGCCGACGCCAGGGCGAGTAGAATAGCTTGCCTTTTCTTCAAAAAGTTGAGCTTAAAATGTGGTAATAATTTAAATGATCTCACCAAATCTGGAGCACAGGAGTACAACAAAAATGAAGACAAACAGTTTCTTCATTCTGAAATAAAACAGACAAAAAATGTATATGATGCACCAAAGAGTGCTGCATCCATTTTTATTAAATTCGTTCACTGTACTAGAGATAGGAAATTTATCACAAGGACATAAACAAAAATAAACAGGTCAAAATTTACAGTGAAAGAATTTAATACTTACCCATCTAGATTCAATGGGACACAATACTAAAATACCGAATCATACGTTACACTTCCTGACATACCATTTATATAGAACAAGAGCTGTCGGAGGACAGCGCTCTCAACTTTTCTTGTGCTTGTCAGACTTTTCTGGATTTTTTTCTACAACAACTTGTTTGTATAGTAGGGGCCAATTAAATAAAATTTTAATTTTGTTCTTGCATTACTGAGTGCAAAGCATTTTTTAAATTTTCAAAACAGTGACCTTGACTTCACCAATCCCATACGCAATGTCATGCAATGTCTCACAATACAGTATCTATAAAGTGAATTTGACCCGACCCCACCCTAACCCACCACAAATGCAATCCCAAGTAAACTGTTGTTTTAGGGTATTGATGTATGAAGATTGATTCTCAAGTAAGAGAATGGAAATCAAAAGTTGACGCAGCCATACTCCCACTTAAAATTTCTAACTGTAAAAAGGCCCATAATTTGGAAAAATTTCAAACTAGAGTTATCAAAATTGGCCTATGAGATCATTTTAATATAGGGAATAAGCTCTAAGTTTGAATGAAATCAATCAAGCCATTCCTGAGAAACCAGCTTACCAAAAAACTTTACCTGTCCATATAGCTTATATGTAAAATTTCTAGGTGTAAAGAGGCCCATAATTCTGAAAAATTTCAAAATAGAGCCATCAAAATTGGCTTATGAGTTCATTTTCATATAGGGAATAAGTATTCTAAGTTTGAATGAAATCCCTCAAGCCATTCGTGAGAAACCAGCTTACCAAAATACTTTCACCAGTCCATATAACTTATATGTAATATTTCTAAGTGTTAAAAGGCCCATAAGTTTTACAAATTTCAAACTAGAGTTATCAAAATTGACCTATGAGTCCATTTTAAAATAGGGAATAAGTTTTCTAAGTTTGAATGAAATCCATCAAGCCATTCCTGAGAATCTAGATTACCCAAAAATTTAACCTTTAATCTAAATAGTTTATATGTAAAATTTCTAAATGTAAATAGGCCCATAAATTGGACAAATTTCTAACTTGAGTTATCAAAATTGGCCTATGGGTCCATTTTAATATTGGGTATAAGTGTTTAAAGTTTGAATGAAATCCCTCAAGCCATTCCCAAGAAAGCAGTATACCGAAAAACTTTAACCTAACTGGGACATCGACACCAATGCTGACGCCAATTTCGGGGCGAGTAGTATAGCTTTCCCTTTCTTCGAAAAGTCGAGCTACAAATAAATATAACTAGAATTGTCACATGAGTGATGGATATGCCCCCACAATATGGCCTTGTCACAAAATTATGGCATCCATTCGAAAGCAAGACACAAACACAATGCTTTAATTTGTGAATGTTTGACAGTGTATTTGGAAAAATTTAATTTCAAAAGGAGCCATAACCATATTTTGTGGTTTGTAACCAAAGTCAAACTTGACCTGTATTTTATGATGTTACACCCATGTACCAAAAATTAAAGTTGATGCTTTAGAAAGTCAATATAAAGCTGAAAGAAAGATAGAGTATAATTATGGATTTATTTGTACAGTCTATTATATAAGGATACCTGTTTTCTGATTGATTTAAACATCAAATAGGCCAGAACATCTCTAGATATCCTGCAGAAACAAAATGGTATACAGAGGAAACAGTTTTCATGTTACAAGCCCCTGTGACCTTGACCTTTGACCTGTTAACCTCAAAATTGATAGGCGTCTTCCTTTCCTAACGAGTAACCAGCATACCAACTTGGATGATCATAGGTCAAAGCGTATTCTACATATCATGTGGAAACGAAATGGTCTACAGAGGAAACAGTTTTCATGTTACAAGCCTCTGTCACCTTGACCTTTGGACCTGTTGACCTCAAAATTGATAGTTGTCTTCCTTTCTTCCCAAGTAACCAGCATACCAACTTAAATGATCGTAGGTCAAAGCGTTCTCTATATATCGTGCAGACACCAATGTCATGTAACAAGCCCCTGTGACCTTGACCTTTGACCCGTTGACCTCAAAATCAATAGGCGTCTTCCTTTCCTCTCAAGTAACCAGCATACCAACTCAAATGATCGTAGGTAAAAGGGTTCTCTAGATATCGTGCAGAAACAAAATGGTCTACTGACAGACCGACCGACCATCCGACTGACCGACAGGTGCAAAGCAATATACCCCCATTTCTTCGAAGGGGGGCATAATTAAATATGTGGAGCCTTTTGTGAATTATTTTCCGGAAACCGTGTTGTTAGGGAATGTAAGTCAAAAAGGAGCCATAACTCTGTCAAAATTTAGTGGTTTGTAACCAAAGTAGAACTTGACTTGTATTTTATGATGCTACACATGTTTACCAAAAATTATTTGAATATGTAAAGGAATTCTTGAGTTATCCTCTGGAGACCATGTTTGTAGGGAATTTAAGTCAAAAGGGGAAATAACTCTGTCAAAATTTAGTGGTTTGTAACCAAAGTCGAACTTGACCTGCATTTTATGATGCTACACATGTGTTCCAAGAATTATTTGAATACGTCAAGCCATTTTTTAGTTATCGTCCGGAAACCATGTTTTTAGGGAATATAAGTAAAAAAGGGGCCATAACTCTGTAAAAATATTTCGTGGTTTGTAACCAAAGACAAACTTAACCTATATTTTATGATGTTACACATGTGTACCAACAATTATTTGAATATGTCAAGCCTTTCTTGAGTTATCATCTGGAAACCATTAAAACCATCAGACTGACAGAGCGCCGGACCGACAAGCTCACTCCTATATACCACCCCCCTAATTTTTGTTTGTGGGGGTATAAATATACATAGTTATAGTCTGCAAACAAATAATTTACTGTGGCAATGAATAAGCTGCAATATAACAATCAAAGTGCTGAAGGCACCGCAGTTGTTCGCTATTGCGTAACACTAGGCACATCATGGACAGTCTGGGCAATTATATAGGGATGATATACGTCACCTTAAATACAGTGGTTGTAGTGTTTAAATTAAAATATTCATTTACGTATGCACTGTAACATCTGTTCAATATTATAAATATGACTTGAACATTGGTAAGCGATTTATATTATTTAAAATGGTAAGTTTAAATACAATATTGCCTCGTAAACATGTCAATCAAATTTTGAAATAAATATATTGCCATTGTATAATTATGTTGTTTTTTTTCTCTAAATCAGGCTGTTTTGAATTGTTTCAATTCCATTTATTTATTGCGTCAAATGTGTAGCTTATAAATTTGGGGCTTATTGTAAAACGTACACTACCAATTAAAACGTAATCAAATGTAAAAACTAGATAAACTCACTTTCAGCAACTTAAAACTCTGTATGAGTAAAATATATTTAAAGCCTTTCAAAAATAAAAATAAAATAAAAATGAAAAAGCAATGTTGGGCAAGAAACCTAATTAGACAAATTCTTTGTCTGATTTTCAATTGCATGCTCTTTCTTTGGGCTACAAACATATATTAATTGAATGGCATTCTTACTTGATATTCTAAAATTAAATATTCATTACTAACACACATTACAGGCTATACATGTATATAGTGAAATACGACCATTTTTAATATGAATTTCATAACAGGACACTCTCTGTGGAAGACAGATGATAACGTTGTCGAAGATCAAAAGCTGTGGAGTTAAACAAAACTCAATATTAATCTTAAAAAAGATTCTGTGTTTGATAGACACACATGCCCCCAGTTGGTGTTGGGTAGCCCATTTCTCAGTCCAAATTAGGTCAAGATCAAGGTCAAAGTGTGGTTGGGTGATATGGGTGGATTGGGAATGGTCATAAGTAACAACTGTGTAAATATCCAAGTGTTGTAGTAAGCGGTGTTGGTGCTAGATAAATTGGTTAAATCTAGTTTTATTATAAGTCCAAATTAGTTCAAGGTCAAGGTAAAAGTGAGGTTGGGTGATATGGGTGGATTGGGGATGGTCATAAGCAACAACTGTGTAAGTATCCAAGTGTTATAGCAAGTGGTGTTGGTGCTAGACGAAACGGTAAAATCTAGTTAACCAAGAAACAGCCCATTTGAATTATTCTAAATGCAAATTAGGTCAAGTTTCAAGGTCAAAGTGATGTTGGGTGATATGGGTGGATAGGGAATGGTTATAAGCAACAATTGTGTAAGTATACAAGTGTTGTAGTAAGGGGTGTTGGTGCTAGACGAAACGGTAAAATCTACTTAACCTTGTCACGGATGGAAGGACGGACAGGACGATCACTATATGCCTCCTGCATCAAGATGCCGGGGACATAAAAACAAACAAGATGCTGAATATTTAAAATACTGTGCTACAAGCTTTTAAACCATATTAGCAAGTGTTTCAAGTTCCTTAAAGGGAGATACTATCAACATATTGTTGGTTTCTTTTGGAAATGTCTTAAAATGTATTACCTTTCAATTAATTAAGCATCTGAGTAGCAAAACTGTCAAAACAAGAGGGCCATAAGGCCTTAGGTTGCTGACCTGAGGGGCTAAGGAACTACTGTTCTGAGCAAGTTTCATGAAGATTTAGCTAAAAATGTGGCCTCTAGAGTGTTCACCAGCTTTTTCTTCAATTCGGCCTATTGACCTAGTTTTTTGACCCCATGGTTTCAAACTTGTCCCAGATATCATTTGGACAAATGTTCTGAGCAGGTTTCATGATGATTGGGTTATAAATGTGGCATCTACAGTATTCACAAGCTTCTTTTTTCAATTTGTCCTGGTGACCTAGTTTTTGACCTGACATGAGCTAGTTTCAAACTCGACCGAGATATCATTGAAACAAATGTTCTCAGCAAGTTTCAAGAATATTGGGCAAAAATGTGACTTCTAGCTAGTTTTTGACCCCACATGACCTAGTTTTGAACTTGTCTGAGATATCATTGGGACAAATGTTCTGAGCAAGTTTCTCGCTGATTCAGCTATAAATCTGGCTTCTAGAGTGTTCACAAACTTTTTCTTCTATTTGGCCTGGTGACCTAGTTTCTGACCCCACGTGACCCAGTTTCAAACTCGTCTGAGATATTATTGAAACAAATGTTCTGAGCGAATTTCAAGAAGATTTGGTAAAAAATGTTACTTCAGAGTGTTCTAAAGCTTTTTATTCAATTTGACCTAGTGACCTAGTTTGTGACCCCACATGACCCAGTTTCAAAATTGTCCAAGATATCATTAGAACAAATGTTCTGGACAAGTTTTATGAAGAGTGGGCAATAAATGTGGCCACTAGAGTGTTCACAAGCTTTTTAAAGTTTTCAATATAGCCATATCAGGAAAACTGCAAGCCCCCTGGTGGCCATGTTTTTCAATGGAGTGGAACCATTTTCAAACTCGGCTGAGATATCATAAGAACAAATGTTCTGAGCAAGTTTCATGTTGATTGGGCAAAAAATGTGACTCCTAGATTGTTCACAATCTTTTTTTATAGGCATATAAGGAAAACTGCCCTGCCCCCTGGCGGCCATGTTTTTCAACGACGCTGAACCATTTTCGAACTCGGATGATATATCATAACAAGAGCTGTCAGAGGACAGCCCACTCAACTTTTCTTGTGCTTGTCAGAGTTACTGGCATTTTTATTCTAAAACAAGCAACCCTTTGAAATTCCCTGAAAACCAAATTTTTCGAAAAAAAAATACATTAAAGTCAGCACATCAATAAAATTTGTAGTAATGGTAATGGTGGCCTTGACCCATATGCAATCCCAAGCGAGGTCTTGATATAAGGTATCTATTATTTTTCATAAAATATCTCAATGCATTCTCGAGTTATTCAGTGGAAACCGTTTTTCTATTTTTAGTAACAATGACCTTGACCGCACTCACCCCATATGCAATCCCAAGTGAGGTCTCGACACAAAATTTCTATGTATTAAGTTTCATTAAAATATCTCAATGCATTCTCAAGTTATTGAGCAGAAACTGTTTTTCTATTTAAGTAACAGTGACCTTGGCCTTGACCCTATATGCAATCCCATGTGAGGTCTCAAAATAAGGTAGGTGTTTATTAAGTTTCATTAACTATCTCAATGCATTCTCAAGTTATTGAGTGGAAACTGTTTTTCAATTTTTAGTAACAGTGACTTTGACCCCACCCACCCGATATGCAATTCCAAGCGAGGTCTTAATATAAGGTATCTATGTATTAAGTTTCATTACAATGTCTCAATGCGTTCTCAAGTTATTGAGTGGAAACAGTTTTCTATTATAAGTAACAGTGACCTTGACCTTGACCGCAACCACCCCATGTGCAATCCCAAGTGAGGTCTTGATATAAGGCAATATCTATGTATTTAGTTTTATTAAAATATATCAATACATACTGAAGTTATCGAGCGGAAACCATTTTTCAATTTTTAGTAACAGTGACCTTGACCTTAACCCCATTCCGCCATATGCAATCCCAAGTGAGGTCTCACTATAAGGTATCTATGTTTTAAGTTTCATTACAATAGCTTTATTCGTTATCGAGTTACAGAGCGGAAACAAAAGGTTGAGAAACTAACTTACAGAAAAACTTAAACCTATCTAAATAGCTAACATGTAAAATTTCTAAGTGTAAAAAGGCCCATAATTTTGACAAATTTCAAACTAGAGTTATCAAAATTGATCAGATTTCATTTTAATATAGGGAATAAGTGTTCTAAGTTTGAATGAAATCTTTCAAGCCATTCCTAAGAAACCAGCTTACCAAAAAACCTGTCCATACAGCTAATGTAAAATTTCTAAGTATAAAAAGGCCCATAATTTTGACAAATTTCAAACTAGAGTTACCAAACTTTGCCTTTAGGTTCATTTGAATATGGGAAATAAGTGTTTCAAGTTTGAATGAAATCCCTCAAGCCAAACCTGAGAAACTAGCTTACTGAAAAACTTTATGTAAAATTACTAAGTGTCAAAAGACCCATAATTTTGACAAATTTCAAACTAGAGTTACCAAACTTGGCCTATAAGTTAAATTTATATGAGGAATAATGTTTCAAGTTTGAACGAAATCCCTCAAGCTGTTCCTGAGAAACTAGCTTACTAAAAAACTTTAACCTATTCAAATAGCTAAAAAAACTTTAACATACCAAATAGCTAATATGTAAAATTTCTAAGTGTCAAAAGACCCATAATTTTCACAAATTTCAAACTAGAGTTACCAAACTTGGCCTACAAGTTAATTTTAATAAGGGTAATAATGTTTCAAGTTTGAATTAAATACCTCAAGCCCTTCCAGAGAAACTAGCTTACCAAAAAACTTAAACCTATCCAAATGGCTATATGTAAAATTTCTAAGTGTAACAAGGCCCATTATTTTGACAAATTTCAAACTAGAGTTACGAAACTTTGCCTATATGTTCATTTAAATATGGGAAATAAGTGTTTCAAGTTTGAATGAAATTTCTCAAGCCATTCCTGGGAAACCAGCTTACCGAAAAACTTTAACCTGTCCATGTAGTTATATGCAACATGTCTAAGTGTAAAAAGGCCCGTAAATTTGATAAATTTCAAACTAGAGTTACCAAACTTGGCCTTTAGATTCATTTTAATAGGGGAAATAAATGTTTCAAGTTTGAATGAAATCCCTCAAGTCATTCCAGAGAAAATAGCTTACCAAAACACTTTAACCTAGCTTGGACGCCGACGCCGGGGAGTAGAATAGCTTGCCTTTTCTTCAAAGTCAAGCTAAAAACAAGAGGGCCCAAAGACATCTAGGTTGCTCACCTGAGAACCTAAGGAACTAACCTTTTCTGAGCAAGTTTTATCATGATTGGCCTATAAATGTGGCCTCAAGAATGTTTAAAAGCTTTTTTGTTCAATTTTGCCATCGTGACCTAGTTTTTTTAACCCACTTGACCCAGTTGCGAACTTGTCCCAAGATATTATTGAAACAAATGTTCTGAGCAATTTTCAAGAAGATTAGGCAAAACTAGAGTTTAAAAAAAATAAATTTATTTGACCTTGTGACCTAGTTTTTGACCACGCATGAGGCATTTTCAAACTCTGCCGACATATAATTGGAACAAAGGATCTGGGCAAGTTTCATGAAGATTGGGCAATACATGTGGCCTTTACAGTGTTCACAAGATTTTTAAAGTTTTCATTACACCCATATAAGGAAAACTGCCCAGCCCCATGACGGCAACATTTTTTCATCATAGCGGAATCATTATCAAACTCAGCCAAGATATCATAAGAACAAAGGTTCTGAGCAAGTTTCATCCAGTTTGATTGCAAATTTAACATAAATTCCAGTCGTATTTCCTGCCTAGCAGGTGGGCGGGGCAGTGTAATGTTTTTACAATGCATGCCAAACATGTCCAATTAATGACAATTGATAATTGGCAGGGGGGCCACGTCTTTACAAGGGCCGTGAGTTAATGGTTTGTAGGAGATGCGAATATGATGCATTGTATCCACAAATAACACAACTGGGCCATGTTGTGATAACGGTTTCACAGTTTGCACAAGGCGTACACTGTTGTTTATTATCCTTAAGTGACATCTATACGGTTAATTTGTTTACAGTAAATTACAAGTACTCTCTAAGTAAACAAATCAAAATGAATCCATTATCAGCCAATCAATTTCTTTAACAAAATAAGCATGATCTGGTCAATCTTAATATACGTTACTTGTAAATTATTCTCCATTATATCAACACTGTATAGTATACAAGAATCTTTATTAACAAACAATGCCACCAACATGTGCTTGGAAGTACTTTACGCAGTCAGTAGACAAAACTCAGGCAACGTGTAATCTGCACAGCAGATACAAGCTTCAAAAAAAGGAACAATTAACAAATTAATTAACATTATTTTAACAATATCTTACATTTCTTGTATTTGCCCAACACTCACTAAGTTATATCGCTCATTTACCACTGAAACTCGGTAAACAACTACGTACATGTAGTATACATATTTTGGATCGGTAAATATTCGGACAGAGTGCCCTATGTACTAGTATATAGTAGTATTTACAAAACAAATATTCGATTATATATTTGAATACCTAAAACAACTATTCGAATATTGATTTCAGTATTCGGTCCCATCCCTAGTAATAAGTAACAACTGTGTAAATATCCAAGTGTTGCAGTAAGCGATGTTGGTGCTAGACGAAACGGTAAAATCTAGTAAACCAAGAAAAAGCCATTTTGAATTATTCTTAGTGCAAATTAGGTCAAGGTCAAAGTGAGGTTGGGTGATATGGGTGGATAGGGAATGGTCATAAGCCACAAGTGTGTAAGTATCGAAGTGTTGTAGCAAGCAGTGTTGGTGCTAGACAAAACTGTAAAATCTACTTAAGACAGACAGACAGAACAAATTCACTACTCAACAAATAATTTTTCAATGAGTCGACCATAACAAGATGAATAGGTAAAGGTTAGATTTTATTCTATTAGGTTTGCCTCATTAACCAAGATTTTCATTCAATAATTAAATAGGACGTCGCATAAGGTACTATTTTATTTTCTTCCGTGAGTACAGTCATATTTGATTCTACATTGAAAGTTGTTTACTTAAGTTTTCCCAACATGTCATGTTCTAATCAAATTCATTATCATAATGATTACCATTTGACAAATTAAACAATATTCTGGTCCGATCTTGTTTATATTCGACTTCAACTGTAATCTCATGGTCATAGACAAACTGTGCAAGATTGATAAAGATGGGATGAAAAATGAAGTCTCTATCCTGTATAATGTCCATTTGTGTATTTTTTCGTAAACAAAGGGCAATAACTCCAATGTTTAAAACTCAATCTGGCCCATATTTGGCGTCTACTGAGATCTAATGGTCATACACAACCTGTAAAACATTGGTTAAGATTGGATAGAAAATAAAGTCTATATAGTGGAAAAAGGCATTTTTGCACTTTTTTGCATGAAAAAGAGGCAATAACTCTAGTGGTACTGGTGTGATCTGGCCCAATTACAATTCTGTCCGAGATTTTATTGCCTTACACAAACTCTGCAAGTTTGGTTAAGATTGTTACAATAATTAAAACAGAGGTGCTTAAAAATATGACTGTATTTTGCTTAACAAAAATATTAATAATTAAATTAAACTATTTATAATGGGTGAATGAAAACTTTAGGTGATATATAACTGCTTAGTACATTTTATAATTTAGTATAAATATATTACAAAGAAAATGTAAAGTGTACATACATTATTAAAATAAGCAAAAACTAAACAAAAAAAACAAAAACCTATGTGTTTGTTACACATATATATTCATATATCACCTTGAAAAAACATGAGAACGCGCAAAGGTGCCCTTTTTAGCAATTAGCATCCTGCCCTTTTTCAATCCTGTCAGGAGCACTGATAATACTCATGTAACAGTTGTTGTGTCGAAATGATTGAAGTTAAATGGTAAGTTAAATTATCGGCATCAATTAATTGCAAAACAGTGTGAGCCATCTTCATGCAAAGTTCAATGGGCAGAAAAGTATTTTGATATATATACAAATATTAAAGACACATATGCATTCATAATTATTAATATACTTTTACAGTTTTTCATAACTCAAAATGATTAGAAAACTAAATACAAAACACACAAACAAGTTTGATTGACAATTTGTTTGTTCAAGTTAGCAACTTTAGACGACACGTTTTTACAATATTTCATGATTTTTTTTTTGGAAGATTAGAATGTTAATGCACTATCTGAGTTTGAATGTATTTCTTTAACTATCTAGATCCAAGCATTTATTTGAAGTTTTTTTTCAGGTAGCTCACAGTCTAACTGTTGATCTCATTTATTACTACAGTTGGGTGTGCAACTATTGTAGCTGATATAGAAATGTAGAAATGTAAAGCAGATACAATAGTTTCACACTCAACCATCACAACATCCAATAAAAGATTGTAAAAATTTTCGTTGTTGAGTAGTCGAGAATTAAGAAATCCTAAAATTTCATTGGCAAATGAACAGAATTTCCCCCTACACTCGGTTATAAAGTTATAAGTGGATGCAACATCCAAAAAAATAAAGACAGATTCATAACAAGTTTGCGATATTGGTATTTATATAAAACAGTTCGCACAAAATGAAAGTTTTTATATATTGGCAATGTTATTAAAATATCATGACATGTAATTAACATGTTATTGAGCAAAAAGTTGGTAGTTTTCAAATGATGAAAATAAATACATTTTACAACTTTCAAGTGCCTTTTTTATATTCGTACACTAGAATTAGACAATGTTCCAACCAACTGAACGGCTCATATAGCTAGGTCAAAATGAACCCTGATTGACCTACAGGTCACAGTCAACAAAATACTGTGCTTGCAATAATTGTTTATAATGCAATCAAACATCAAACATGTCAACTTAATCTTCTAAGGACGAAATGAGACAGTTTATCATAACAAATCAAGTTGTAAATGAAATGTTAAAGTAGCTGAGAGCATTTTTCAAATACAACATCACTGACATTGTTCGGATGACACATAACGCTGCATATTTTTTGGCACTAAAGGGACTTACTCACAGATTTTTGCATTTTAAGAAAAATGTCATAACTCTATTAAATCTTCAGCATCAATTTGGACTAATTAACTCTATCCAGAAAAGCATTTAATTGAAACAAGAAATGTCTTTAAAAAAGACAATTGGCGTTGAAATTAATATTGAGATGTTATTTAAAAATTACCTAAACAGACGGCCAAGATGAATTTGTCAAGGCAATTTAACAAATTAACAATGTCAGAAAATAATTTCTGGAATGATTTAAAATTATTATGTACCAGACGAGTCTATATAGTTATTTATAGTACCGGTAATATACCATTCATGTTAGTTATCTAATATAATAACAATTTGAAGTCAAATACGCATTTATACTGTGTATCCCAATAAAAAGCAAAAGTCAGGGAACATTCAGCGATTTTTGAAATGTTAAGACTTAATTTTTGAATTATATCATTAGAAATATGATATGTCAAGGGTTCCTGTGTATAATTAGTATTGCAAATTGTGTATTCATGCTACGCGAATAATAATTCGACGTATTCCGAATCTTCTTTCATAACATTTTATCTATAGAAAATGTAGCATCTTTTTACAGATTAAATAACATCTACTGGAGAAGTTGATAGAAAGATGCAATTATAAATAATCGTTAATAAATCGTAACCACAATTTTAATTCAAATCAACAGTAAGTTTATAATATAAATTCCCCATTTATTGAAATTTTTAGGTTTATGATTCTTTGAACGCTATTATTGATGCATGTACGAGTTTAAGCCTTTCCCAAAACTAGGTGATCTCCCTTGGAAATTACCGCCCATTATTGCGAATTTACATCCGCCATATTTGAAACCCGACTTTCGGCGACGTTTTCCCTAACTTGCCATATATAGTATTATAGATCTATGACCAAGCGGCGTTCAAAACTTGTAATGAAAATTTGTAAAACCATATGTTTTTGATTAAATATTATAAAAATCTCATAGAGGATATATTTTACAAACATAAATTATTAGAACCAAATGTAGTATCGTTTTAAACTCATTACTAAGGCCATATGTCCGTATGACAGGTATCCGGAAAAAAAGAAGTAGTCTCATTGTCTTGTCTTAAACAGTTGTTTTCCATACATTAATACCACCACATGTTCTCTTAATGGATACTTAGTTATCTGACTGAAGAGGGGGTCATAAAAATACAAAAGCTGCTGGGATCTTATCAAATTGCCCTTAGAACAATACCGCTAATCCATCCGTGCAATTGTGTAATGCATTGATGATAAAGATCTACATGCAGAGACAACTAACATGTCACACTTCGTCTCCATTGTTTGCATCTCAAATTAAAGTTTATCTCACATTTTAAAATGTTGTTGTCTCCGATTTTGTTCTTTGCCTATCATCCTATGAAATTTCGCCACCTTATTGAACTGAACAGGACATAATTAAAAGCATTAAACACTTTTTCGAATTAATAAATTGGTTTAAATTGAAGAGTGAAATAATAAAGCACAGCATTTAATTTTCAATTCTGAAGAATCGTGTTTTGTTTTTCTAAAACATACGGGAACTACCGTAGCTGCTGCGAGAATAAAATGGTGTTTGTTTACCACGATTCCGACAGAAATGAAGAAATAATCTCAGTTAGAGTTATATACATGAAGGAAAACTAAATACTTGATCAAACAGACTCAACAAGTATAAAAAAAATTTCAAACGTATATTCTGTTGGCTTAGTTAATTACTTACTCTGAATTGTGTAAACTTGTTTCAAAATGTATATATCTATGTCTGTTTTATTATAGATATTCACCCTATTATGTACATAATTATCACGACATATCTATTTCCTAGTGACATATAGACCCATTGGGTCGGGTGTTATTTGTTTCGTTGATTATATGAAGTTATCATGAACATTGTTAAAAGACATGACACAATAATATACAAATTACTTACTTAATCTCTATAATACAACATCAGTTATAACATTTAATGAGGAGTGACATCATCGTTAGTTATTGTAATATTGTGTTAACAGTAATTAAAAAGATAGTTGTTTTGTTGCATTATATTTAAAGATTAAAGCAGAGCCGTTCAAGCACCGTAAATATTTAGCACACAACAAGAATATCTGCAACCAAAAAAGCTTTAAAGTTTAACACAAATGTGTATGGAATTCAAATAAGAAGTTGCTGCCAAAAACATCGGAATTACGCTCAAACTTTCTGTGATGATACCTTAACTTCGTAATTTTAGTCGCCAGAAGAATGTTAGCTTAGAGTTACTTAGAGTTAGAGTTACTATGCATGATGAACGCATAGGTTGTTTAGATACTGAAATCGCTATTTTTGTGTTTTTTTGCATAATAACCGTTAAACATACTCTGTACAGTTTATTTGCCAATCTGCAAAGGGTAGACAATATTGTTAAAAATCAAAATAATTATTTATATTATATTATATACGAATGTTGATATTTGTAAATTTATTTTTACGACACCAACACAATTTTAAGATTGAAAATCAAATATATTGCATGTTTTTCGGTAAATATCAATACGCTTATCCCGCCTTATAATCAATAAACGTCGCCAGAAGTGAACAGGGGACATCACACGTTATTATGCAAGGGAAGTAACCTAGTTTTGGGATAGGCCTATATTAACACAGCTATACAACAGTTTGCTAGCTACGCGCCATATTTTTAGAATGACACTACTGTTTCTGGAATGCGATGAACTCGCTAGAATCAATGGGCTACATGGAACGGCAACTCTGTGAGTGAAATTTATGAATGGGAACATTGCAAAATTGCTTTTTATAGAGCATACTGCTTATATAAATGTAGGCTAAACAAAATAGTTATTTCGTTACGTGAATGAATATAGCATTCTGTTTATGGCATACAATGAGAAAATACGTTCATATTTAGCCTCAGTTCTAGAGTATATGTCGAGGATATGTTTATAACTTCATTTTAACCGCTTATGTAAACAATTATGTAAATTTTTTATCCCAAAAGTATGCAACAGTTATTGGTATACGTTGAACCATTGTTTGAAGTTTGCATTCCCTAAAATTAGAAAATTTGCCCAATTCTATTGGCATTCAATTTTCCCACTGCATAATTATCGAAAGAAATCTAGGTCAAAAGTGATCTTAGTCAGCTACGCCGAAAAAATTGCCTCCACCAGGGCTCAACCCATGACCTTGACAGTAAATGTTTGTCATGCTAATCTCTCGGCCAAAGTGGACTTGTATATATTAAAAGTGTATATTTTAATGCTATGTAAGAGATATGCAAAAGTATCAATGAAATGCATTACTAACTATTGCTAATGCTTTGTAGTTCAATTCATGTTAATTGATGTTCATTTTACAACACATTATTTCCCTCATCCACCTTTAAACTTCTGTCCCAAAGTGTATCCAATAACTCTCCCAGTTGTTCAAAAGACAACCCAGATGTGAGCCTGTTAATGGCTTAAAGCAGCCACAGCGGGTGTCAGATTTCAAGATTAAATAGTACATTTATCAGGGGGATATGCTACACATCAATACCACAATGACTGCAAGTTAATAATTTGGATAAATTATGTGTCTGCTTTTTGTGGCCATAACTATCATATTACATAACAGTAATGCCCATATAATTACGTCATTTCAAAACTATTCATGCACTCACTCTGAAATTGGTAATTGAGATTTTAACTAAATGCACCAAATTATGTTGGGAAATGCACAACTATTCATACAATGTATTTTTTAGCATATAAATACTGATATGTTGACATTTAGATATTAAAATTATTGAGTGTGCATATAAATGTTCATAAGAGCCAATTATTTTGAAAATAAGCATATGAATAGTGATAAATAATTTAAACATAAATAATTTAAACATAAATAGAAAATATAAATTACGAAAAATCAGGAAACATTAAAATATTGAATACAATAACATACATTTTGGTCAATTTTTGCAACATATTTAAGATAACCTAAAACAACTGTCTAGTCAATGTATATACAATAATGTACAATAATGTAATGGAGTTTCATCTACAGAGGAAAGTATTTTGTGATTTAAAGACTAAAGCCAAATAAGCGTTCAACAACATGGGTTCTTCTTACCCTTCCTTCCATTTTATATCAAAATATATATGATTAACTTTCTATGATTAGGTCCCCCCCAAAAAGCTCCGTTTCTGGTCTCCTGCCCCCAAAAATAAGGGTCGGTAGGTGGGGATTTTTTAATAAATTTATTTTATTGTTTTATGATGGGAGAATGGTTCGTGTTGTACATGGTAACAGTCTTTTTCAGTCTTTATTATTTTTGGACCAAAAATATGTAGGGTCGGCAGTAAAAGTAAAGGGTCGGTCGGGAGACCAGAAATGGGACTATTTTTTTTAGGGGCCTTATTGTCACTTATGTCAGTTGTTAAATACCACCATCCACACTTTATGCATAAAGCTAATAAGCATGTTGGATTTTTCATACAAACAATTCATGTTTGTTGTTAAATTGTATCATACACACTTTAAATTTATAGCTAACAAGCATGTTGGATTTTTTATACATATAAATCTAGTTTTAATAACTTCAATCAATAGGATTATGTTTTTTTCGACATTTAATATAGTTTGTCTGTTTGTTTGTCTGTTAGTCAGCACTTAACACAAAATTTACAAGAAGATTGCATGAAATTAGCTTTTGGTGGCATGATACAGATCCAGGAATTTTTCATAGGATATTTTTAAAATACTATTGCAAGATATTGAAAACTGCCACATAATGAATGCTTTATTAATCATTAGTTGCACACCACATGTGGGAATTGAGCTGCCTTTGCGGAGGTGTGCTCTGTGCTTTCTAGTTTAACTGTGTTGTCACTTAAAGCATTGTATTAACAATTGTAGATAGTGCTGGAAAAGATTCTGACTTTCAACATTGCATTGCTTTCCATGCATGTTCAGCTTCGTTATACTGTTCTTTCCAAGCATTATCTGTAAGACAGACAACAACTGTGAAAGCAGTGTCGGTGCTAGATGAAATGGTAAAATCTAGTTTGCCAACAAACAGCCCATTTGAATTATTCTAAGTGCAAACTAGGTCAAGGTCAAAGTGAGGTTGTGTGATATGGGTATATTGGGAACGTTCATAACTAACAACTGTGTAAATATCCAAGTGTTGTAGTAAGCGGTGCTGTGCTAGACGAAACGGTAAAATCTAGTTAACCAAGAAATGGCACTTTTGAATTTTGAAGTCCAAATTAGGTCAAGGTCAAGGGCAAAGTGAGGTTGGGTGGTATGGGTGGATATGGAATGGTCATAAGCAACAACTGTGTAAGTATCAAAGTGTTGTAGTAAGCGGTGTTGGTGTTAGACAAAACGGTAAAATCTACTTAGCTTTGTCACGGACGGAAGGACTGACGGATGGACGGACGATCACTATTTGCCTTCTGCATCAAGATGCCGGGGGGCATAAAAACAGGTTTTTTTAAATCTAATCCATGTTTGCTTATACATGATCAAATGACTGTTTAAAATAATACAATATCATATTAAATCACTAGTTTTGCAACTCGGTCTTAACTTGGACACATCACAAAATATTTATTTGTGGTAAGATCTTAAAATTATTTGCCTAAGATATATAACAGTGACCGTTGATGCTTTGCATTAATGTTTTTCTTGCATCTTACTGAGCAGTTATTCTCATTTTCCCAGACATGGAAAATGTTCAGTTGGAAAAAAAATTCACACATGCTGTGAATGGCAGATCTTACATTTGCATACCACTTTGATTGTTGAAAAGTATATACACTCGCCATCAAAATAATAATTATTACACTTAAAATGTGTAACTTTCTCCATCTTAACTCAATAATCAAGATTTTATATGATAAAATATTTATTTATTAAGTTCTGAAAAAGATCAAGGATTTTTGTAAAAAAATATTTTCACAAATCCTCAAACATGAACATTAAATGTTAAAAATTACCTTCTGTCTCTTAAATAGTATAAAAAAACAAATTGACACAGATAAAGTAGATAAAATGACATGCACATGATTTGTTGCTAACAAGAAAATGACCCACAATGGCAAGCAACAATTTACGAACAATAGCCTGGGGAAGGACGCATGGTCCCATCTCGTCCCAACACCTAAACACTTTCAATTGGTAAGTCTAATAACTATATCTTCTATTATAAACTTCTAACCTACAATTATGTACTTCTGTTTGCTGAGAAGACCAAATAATAATAGAATACTAATACTTAACCGATCTCACCTCAATGTATCCTTCTGAAAAATACGCTATTGAGGTGTAACTTCGTAATGAAGACTGAAACCGGCGCAAGGCGGCAGTTATGTGACGCATGCGTCATACACTTCGGGAAAATTCTGGACCTTTTCTAGCTAGGTACATTTTCACTCTCCATTTAAAAGACTGAAATTATGACATGTTCAACAGGTATAAGCATAGCCTAATGGATGCAGTCTTAAACTACAAATTTTATTGTATGCAGAGTAACAGGTTCAAATCCCACTGAACCAAAACAAACTCATATCCTTATATATATTTTTTTAATAATGCATTAGTTGTGCGCATGTAATGTTTAAAGTACAAAATATTCCTTTTCTGCATATTGTGTAAATTTTACATCACATTACTTTTCTGCATATTGTGTAAATGCTGCAATTCCCCTTGGGCATGATGTCTTAATGTTGCAATGCAATCCCTTTGTGCATGTTCTTTGAATGTTGCCATGCAATCTCCTTGTGCATATTGTGTAAATGCTAAAATGCACCCCTCTTGTGCATTTGTGTATATCGCCCCGATGCATCCACCTTGTGTATTACAAATTGTGCATATTGTGTAAAGGTTACACTGTTTTTCCCTTGTACATATTTAGTTAATGTTACAATGTATTCCGCTTATGCATATTGTGTAAATGTTACAATACATTCCCAGTGTGCACATGGTGTAAATGTTGCAGCGAATTCACTGTAAGCATTTTGTGTAAATGTAACAATGCATTCCCATTGTTGCATATTGTGTAAATGGTACACTTGTGCATATTGTGTAAATAGTACAATATAATGCCCTTTGTGCATATTGTGTTAATGTTACAATGCATATCCTTTGTTCATATGGTGTAAATGTCACAATTAATATGCATAATATGAAAATGTTGCAAAGCATTCCTCTTGTGCATAGTGCAAAAGTGTTGCAATGTGTAAATTTTGCAATACATTGCCCCTCTGACTATTGTGTTAATGTTGCAATCAAATACCATTATGCATATTGTTTAAATGTTTCGATGCATTCCCTTTGTGCATAATTATTCTGTAAATGCTACAAGGCATCCTCCTTGTGCCTTTTTGTAAATGTTACAATTGTGCATTTTCGTATAAATATTACAATGCATTCCCCTTGTGCATATAGTGTTTAATAGTTTCAAGGCATTGCCCTTGTGCTAATTGTGTAAATGTGCCGATTTTGCATTATGTGGAAATGTTGCTATGCATTCCAATTATATATATAGTGTAAATGTTGCAAGGCATTATCCTAGCGCAAAATGTGGAAATGTTACAATTGTGTATTTTGTGAAACTGTTGCAATGCATTCCCCTTGTGCATAGTGTGCAAATGTTGCAATGAATTCCTCTATGCATATAGTCTAAATGTTACCATGCTCTCCTCTTGAGCATATCATGTAAATATGTATTCCTCTTGTGCAAATAGTGTTAATGTTACAACTGTGCATTTTGTGAAATTAGTGCAATGTTTCCCCATTATGAATATTGAGTAAATGTTGCAATTCACATCCCTTGTGAATATTGTATAAATGTTACAATGCACTCCCCTTGTGAATATTGTGTAAATGTTGCAAGTCAATCCTATTGTTGATATTGTATAAATGTTGCATAAAAAACCATTCGTACATAATGTGTTAATGTTAAAATGCATTCTCTTGAACATGATGTGTAAATGTAAATAATCCATAGCAACCCATTCTGCATATTGTGTATATGTTAAAATGCTTTCCCATATTGAATAAATGTTACAATGTATTAAAATTGTACATATTGTAAAAATTCAACACATGTATTTATCGTGCAAATCTTACAATGTTTTGCCCTTGTTCATAAAAATGCTACAATGCATTGCCCTTGTGCATATTGTGTGAAAGTAACAATTCTATGCCTATGTGCACATTGTGTAAATTTAATACTGCATTCCCCTTATTGTATATTGTGTGAAAATAAGAATTGTGCATTTTGTGTTAATGTTACAATGCATTCCCCTTGTGCATATTGTATAAAGGATACAATGAATTGTCAATGTGCATAATGATACACCCCAGGTGTTATCGTAAAACTTACCTTTTTATTTAATTATTGACAGCCTTTGAAGTACGAACCGGTGACATTTTTTGACTAGATATAACAATTGACAATATTTACAACTGTGTATATGTAATCTTAATATCACCAGTATATTAATCTTGAAGTCATTCATCCATTCCTTATGTTTTGGTGTTTCATAATTGTTTGTTTCACAATTTCGTACATACCGCCAGCTTTACCTTTTTCTCCATTTGGCACCTTGTAATTTTGGTAGCCATCCGTGTTGTTGATTTCTGGGAAATTTCCTTTCCAGAAAGTCACTTTGGAAGTTGAACTCCTTGGTTGTTTCAACATGTTTCACATAAAAGTAAATCCAATTTTGGCACTTTAAATATTTTATTGTATTTCTAATTTAGGCGCCATTTTGTCTTATTGTTATGACGTTTGATAAATGACGTCATGTATTGACCCGTTTTGGTAATTATTGTGACCAAATATTTGGTCAGTCACGTGGACGGCCATGTTTGGCCATTAGTGCCCAGATATATGGCCATTAATGACCGTATTTCTGGTCACTGACCTTCTTTGGGCATATTTTCGTTTGACAATAAGGCAGAATAGGAGGCAGTTGAGCTAAAGTTCGAAACCTGATTGGCAGTGAATTTATATCCGTCTTGAAGATCTGTTGATAAATAACACTCAGTGTTCATTACTGTATATCTATTTGAAAGTATTAATCCATGATTTATATAACTTGATACGTATATTTAACACTGGTTTTGTAAGCTTTTATAAGTTTTCTCGAGTTAATTGTCTTTGTGCGAAAACAACGCTGTGACTGGCTGCATAAAAGGGAGATCACTGATCGACATTTTTCAAAAGCGCCACCCTACTATACTTGTTGACAAGCTGGCGGTTACATTTAACCAATATTTAATAACCAAACCTAACGTTTTATATATGTCAAAGTTAAACTATATTCGTATCTGCAACTGAATAAATTGTTGTCTGAACGTTACACATGACTCTTTTATAAACATTGCATTCGTGGAAACACATCGACATCATATTAAATTTTCTTAGTTACGCAACGATATAATTGCGGGCGGTTGTCAATAGAATAACATCAAACCATCAAAGCGCAGGCCCGTAACATTTTTGGTGGCAGCGGTGGGATTGAAATATTAATTTCAATTCAGCGATACGAACCCGAATATATTTCTACGTTTCAAGTGTTAACAAACTCTAAATGATAACGCTACCATTTAAATATATAATACGGTGACGAACATCGGCTATGTTGATACGCGCGTTCATACTCATTTTGGAATTTTAGACACAGAATTTCAATACGAACACAATTTATTTGGTGATTGTTAATGACACGATTTTATGAATTATACGAAATAAATTTAAGTGGTTGAAATGCGATGTTTCTTGCGAGACAGAGAGTGGTGGTCGTGCGTCGAGTGTGTGTTTTCTTAAATACTAATTAAATATTATTAAGTCGATTATGAGTAGACCGAGGGCAGTAGACAGTGAGGTATTCTTCCGCGATGGGAGTGGTTCGTCGGTTAGAGGTGAGGACGATAATCAAGAGACGGACATGGAAGAGTCAACGATAATAGCCGCGATATGACTGAAAATATGGGTCGAGGCTATTCAAGATAAAATATCTTCTATGGCGTCCGTTATGCGACGTCGTCGAGGAGTTGAAGCAGCTAAAAGAAGCAGGGCGTGGCAACACACCAACGGCTCCAAACAAGGAGAATAACAACACATGTGTTGCTACGGTACATAGATCCGCAGGCGATCCAAGTCATGAACCGCATCATGTCGGGGAGTACCGCGATGATAGCAGGGGCGGGAATAGGGCGCTCCCTGACAGGTGGATGCCACAGGAAGCACTAGCAACGCGGTTGCCTCACAACGGTTATGAAGCCCTTATAGGTAACTATCCAAGAAATGAGGTCGGTCAAGGCGGGAACCGGAAAACAGAGCACGTGGCGAACGTGCGATGAAATAACGTGGGTGTGGCGGGCCGCGATTATGAACGTCAAGTCCACAACAGGTACCATTACTCTCAAGCGGGGTTCACAAGTACAAGCAATGAAGACTTCAATGGCAAGTACGGGTTTGAGGGCCCTACGTACATGGAAAGGGCAGATCAAGGCCCCCAACATAATCAACAGGCAAGACTTCCACCCGTCAACATGGCGTCTTTTAGTGGAAAAGAGGACTGGGTGACCTGGATATCACAATTTGAAGCCATTGCAAGAAGACATCATTGGAGTGAAGATGAAATGCTGGACCAGATGCTTCCTAGACTCGAGGGTCTAGCGGCTCAGTTTGCGCTCTGGCAACTCTCTCCGAACATTCTGAATGACTACCAATCACTGGTAATTAGACAGCCGATTACGCGTCATTGAAACGCCTAGATCTTTTGCTTCCAAGTTCAGTCGCAGGTCGCAAAGGCACGGTGAAACTCTCGAAGAGTATGCTGCAGAATTGAAGCAACTTTACGACAAAGCGCATGGTTGGAGAGATCGTCGTAAGAAGGTTTTTGGACGGACTAACTGATGAAGACGTTAAATTCGAAGTAGAATTTAACAAAGAACCGCGAAATATTGACGAGGCTGTATATTTCTCACTGAACCTGATGCAAATTCGTGGGTCAAATAGAACAGAACGGAGAAACCGTTTTAATGCAAGAAGAACATCGCATGAAGACACGGACGATGCATGCAACAATGACGAAGAAAAAGCGTTCGCCATTCACAAAGGAGCCGACACAAACAAGAAATCAACAAATTCGCGAGTTAGAAATGAAGCTGACAGTAAGAACGAAACAGCAACAGTAAAAGATCTCTTAGCCAGAATAGGAAAGCTAGAGGCTGACCAAAACTCGCTCCAAAGGAGAAGCTTCAAGAAGGACGTGTGTTGCTTCGCTTGCAAACAGAAGGGTCACTACGCGAGAGAATGCCCAGATCATGAGAAACAACCAACAGTTAACAACACAGAGAAAGAAGAGCGCAAGCCTTTAAACGAGAAGGGACCAGCCCTTGCGGCCAAAGGGAGGTCCGAGTAGATTGCAAGGAACAGGAGGGCCAAAAGGAAAATACAACGGCGACAGTGCCAGTTTCTAGGCGTAACAACAGGGACTATGGTGATGGTCTGTACATAGAGGGTATAGTGGGAAATACCCCTGTTGTTTTTACAACTGACACTGGCGCATCGAAACGATCGTATCTTCGAGAGTGTTTAACAGGCTAACCGAGAGTGAAAGGCCGTAATTATCTGGTGCCATAGGTCTGCGGGGAGCTGGGGAATGCCCATTAAGGTGATGGGTCGGGGATCCTTCGCGATGCAGCTCGGACCAGTTAAGAGGCTTCAGGAAGCAATAGTAGCCGACATCAAAGATGACGTGTTGTTGGGCTATGATGTGTTAGGAAACACGGAAAGTCCAGCTGATATTATAATGAGTCGTGGTGTCATTTCTTTAGACGGCCAAGAAATACCTTGCATTCAGAAGAAATCAGGTCGTATGCGAAAAGTGACTGTAGCAGACGATGTCTCAGTGCCAGGGAATTCTGAAGCTGTGATAGAAGTGTATGTTGAAAGAGAAGATGCTGATGATGGCGGGAAGCCAGATTTTATAATAGAAGCTACTGACCAGTTTCAAGAAAGATATGGTTTAGTCTTGGCAGCAACACTGGTTAACATCAATTCGGCCCCTACGTGTAAATTACGGCTTATGAATCCATTTCCTGAAGAAACAGTCCTGAAACAGGATGCAGAAATAGCACGTGCGGAGCGTATTGATAGGGTGGTGAGCATGGTGGCTGACAAAGAGAGTGAAGATGATGCGAATGACCTCAGCATTAGAAGAATTGATGTTAGGCCACATCAAGAAGTACATGGTGATCTGGAAGCACTCGCCGGAGAAGGTAACACAGAGTTGCCAGAGCATCTGAAGGATCTCCTTGATCGCTCTACAACAGGTAAAACTCCACACGAATAAGCAATAGTGGCAGGTCTTCTTCATAAATACAGCGACACGTTTTCCAAAGACGAATGGGATATAGGTCTTACACACTTAACAGAGAATTCAATCAACACAGGAGATGCCGCTCCAGTCAAACAAAGGCCTCGTCGGGTACCGTTAGCCTATGCTGATGAAGAAAGGAACGCGATAGAAGATCTCATGAAGAAAGGAGTGATTCAGAAGAGCACTTCGCCGTGGGCTAGTCCAATAGTGTTAGTAAGGAAGAAGTCCGGTGCAGTTAGGCCGTGTGTCGATTACCCGCGTGTCAATGCATTGGTTAAGCCTGACGGGTTCCCTCTACCGCGAGTCCAAGATTGTTTGGATGCTGTGTCTGGTTCCCAGTATTTTAGCAGCTTCGATTTAACATCTGGTTACTTCCAAATACCACTGAAAAAAGAAGATGTTCCCAAAAGTGCCTTTGTTTGTAAGTTCGGCCAGTTTGAAATGACACGGATGGCGTTTGGATTAAACAACGCAGCTAGCACTTTTCAGCGAACAATGGAATTAGCTCTGCAAGGCCTCCAGTGGCAGACATGTCTAGTCTATATAGACGACATAATTGTGTTTGGCGAGAATTTCCATCAAAATATTATTCGAGTCGATGAAGTGCTAGGTCGCATTCATGATGCAGGGTTAAAGTTCAAACCAGACAAGTGTGGTTTACTGCAAACAGAAGTGGTCTTCCTTGGACATATTGTGTCTCAAGAAGGGGTCAAACCAGATAAAAATAACGTCGCAAAGATCTTGAATTGGCCTATTCCACAAACTGCAAAACAAGTGAAGCAATTTGTTGCTACAGGTTCCTATTATAGAAGATTCGTGAGGGAGTTTGCGAAATTAGCCAGACCAATGAATGACCTTACCAAGAAAGGGGCGCCTTTTCTCTGGACCGATCAGTGCCAGACTTCATTCGAAGCCATAAAGAAGGCGTTGGTTAACCCTGATGTTATGGGCTATCCACTTAATAGTGGTGGCGTCTTCTATCTAGATGTTGGTGCGTCTGGTTGTGGAATTGGTGGCGTTTTGGGCACAGGAGCAGCAAAGTCGTGAAAAGGTTATCAGCTATGCAAGCAGGTCCCTTAACAAGGCTGAGCGTAATTATTGTGTGAAGGAGCGGGAACTCCTTGCGGTGGTTTACTTCACGCAGTACTTCAAGCAGTATCTCCTCGGAAGAAGATTCATCGTGAGAAGTGACCATCAGGCACTAACTTGGCTTTTCTCATTAAAAGAACCAAGCGGGAAAATTGCACGATGGATAGAAATTTTATCGCCGTTTGACTTTCAGATTGAATACCGAGCAGGACAACTTCAACCTCATTGTGATGCTTTGTCGCGCTGTGAGACGCCTAGGGATTGCACGTGCCATGAAGTCGATATGAGTGAGCCTCTAAAATGTGGACCATGTAACCGGTGTAAGCGTAAAGCTGAGATGATGGAATTTCAACCGCAGCTCTACGAGGTACAAAGCGAAATGCCAGCAGAGGTTTGCCAATGGGATGGTCCTGCAGTGACATCTGATTCCAAGATGGATTTCAATGGTGAAGTTGCTGAATCGAAAAGTGATTACGCTGAAGATATCGAAGTAGCCAACATAGAAGGCAAGGTACGAGTGACCAAGGAGCAGAAGAACACCCGACCTTGGGCATGTGAACTGGCTCTTTCAGAAGTTGCCAACTGCAAGCTCATGATACCAATATAAAGCTAATATATGAAGGAGTGACGTCAGCTACCAAACCTCCATGGGACACTGCTGCACATCTGAGCCCTGAAACTAAACATTACTGGTTAATTTGGGAAAATCTCAAGGTCATAGATGGGGTGCTTTGTAAAACGTTACTTAAGAGGGACGGTTCAGGACAAGTAACTCAAATCATACTTCCAGCCGAAATAAGATCAAGAACAATGAAAGTTATGCATGACACCATAACGACTGGCCATCTAGGGGTCAAGAGAACTAAAGCCAAGCTGTCTCAGCGATATTACTGGTTCGGCATGAAGGAAGACGTCAGACTGTATATTCAACATTGCGATACAAGTGAATCTGACAAGAAGCCGAACAAGAAACCGAGAGCTCCAATTGAAATCAGGCGGGCCATGGGAAATGATGCCAATGGACTTTATGGGGCCACTTCAAATTACAAAGATGCAGAACAGGTACATACTGGTCATGACCGACCACTTTACCACATACACTGAAGTGATTGCTGTTCCAAACCAAACAGCAGAGGAGTGCACTAAACATTTGCTAAATGATTTTATAGCCAGATGGGGAGCTCCAATATCAATACACACTGACCAAGGGGCGTCGTTCGAAAGTAGGGTTTTCAAGGAGCTGTGTAACATTTTGGAGATAAAGAAAACCAGATCGAGCGCACGAAACCCACGAGGGAATGGTCAAGTCGAACGGTGCAACCGAACTTTGCTTATGATGCTTCGCGCCTTTTTAAAAGACGAACAGAGTAAAAAAAAAACTGGGACCTCAACTTAGGCTGTCTGGCAGGAGCGTACCGCGCTACGCCTCATGAAGCGACAACACTTACGCCAAATATGCTGACTTTTGGTCGTGAAATTAGGCTCCCAGCAGATATGGTATATCCCGATTTAAATTCAAGCGCTGCGGATACCGCCAACCCATGCGATTATATTCATTAAGGCAAATATGCGGCGAGCACATGAAGTAGCTAGAAGGCACATGGGAAAAGCGGCCCAACGTAGTAAGGAAATCTACGACATGAAAATGGTTTTCTATCAATATGAGCTAGGTGAATTTGTGTGGTGCCTTCATGAAACTAGGCGGGTGGGTGTTAGCTCAAAACTCGAAAGAGCGTTCGATGGGCCTTTTTTGATTACAGAAAAACGTTCTCCTATTAATTTTGTGATTCAGCTAAATGAAAGTGGCCAGCAGCTAGTCGTCCATCACGATAAACTTAAACCCTATAAGGGGTTAAACCCACCCAAATGGGCATTAAAGTTGCGCAAGAGGCTTTTGAAGAACCAAGCGTAACATTTTAACCGACTAAAATCCGCTAAGTTATACCGGATATTATTAGAGACCATTAACAATTACAAGGCTGCCTGCGGATAGTATTAACCGGTATATACATTGATGAGTTACATACAGTGAACAATTATAACCAATTAACAGTTATACACATTAACAGTCATGAATAATTTAATGTTCTTATCCAATTTTAAGGTGTTAGGCAGCAGGAGCTTTGCCTTATTAAGAGGGGGGTAATGATAAACCCCAGGTGTTATAGTAAAACTTACCTTTTTATTTAATTATTGACAGCCTTTGAAGTACGAACCGGTGACATTTTTTGACTAGATATAACAATTGACAATATTTACAACTGTGTATGTGTAATCTTAATATCACCAGTATCATAATCTTGAAGTCATTCATCCATTCCTTATGTTTTGCTGTTTCATAATTGTTTGTTTCACAATTTCGTACATACCGCCAGCTTTACCTTTTTCTCCATTTGGCACCTTGTAATGTTGGTAGCCATCTGTGTTGTTGAATTCTGGGAAATTTCCTTTCCAGAAAGTCACCTTGGAAGTTGAACTCCTTGGTTGTTTCAAGATGTTTCACATAAAAGTAAATCCAATTTTGGCACTTTAAATATTTTATTGTATTTCTAATTAGGCGCCATTTTGTCTTATTGTTATGACGTTTGATAAATGACGTCATGTATTGACCCGTTTTGGTCATTATTGTGACCAAATATTTGGTCAGCCACGTGGACGGCCATGTTTAGCCGTTAGTGCCCAGATATATGGCCATTAATGACCATATTTCTGGTCACTGACCTTCTTTGGGCATATTTTCGTTTGACAATAAGGCAGAATAGGAGGCAGTTGAGCTAAACCTGAGTGGCAGTGAATTTATATCCGTCTTGAAGATCTGTTGATAAATAACACTTAGTGTTTATTACTGTATATGTATTTGAAAGTATTAATCCATGATTTATATAACTTGATACGTATATTTAACACTGGTTTTGTAAGCTTTTAATTTTTTTTCGAGTTATTTGTCTTTGTGAGAAAACAACGCTGTGACTGACTGTCTGCATGAAAGGGAGATTACTGATCGACATTTTTCATACGCGCCACCCTACTATACTTGTTGACAAGCTGGCGGTTACATTTAACCAATAATTAATGACCAAACCTAACGTTTTATATATGTCAAAGTTAAACTATATTCGTATCTGCAACTGAATAAATTGTTGTCTGAACAATTACACATGACTCTTTTATAAACATTGCTTTCGTGGAAACACATCGACATCATATTAAATTTTCTTAGTTACGCAACGATATTATTGCGGGCGGTTGTCAGTAGAATAACATCAAACCATCAAAGCGCAGGCCCGTAACAATTCTATGCCTATGTGCATGTTGCGTAAATGGAATACTGCATTCCCCTTATTGCATATTGTGTGAAAATAACAATTGTGCATTTTGTGTTAATGTAACAATGCATTCCCCTTGTGCATATTGTATAAAGGATACAATGAATTGTCAATGTGCATAATGTGCAAATGTTGCAATGCATTTCTCTATTGCACAGCCTTGAAGTGTTGCAGTGCATTTTCTTCGGCTTATTTTGTAAATGCTGCGATGCATTCCCTTTGTGTATACTGTGAACATTTTGCAATGCATTGTCTGTTTGAATATTGTGATTTTATGTAACAGTTAAAATACATTGACATTGTGCATATTGTTTAAATGTTGCCATGCATTCCTCTTGTGCATAATTTGTTAATGTTGTAATGTTCATTTGTGCATATTGATTAAAGGCTAAACTGTAAACCCTTGTGAATTTTGTGTAAATGCTTCAATTGCGCATTTGGTGTATATATTACAATGCATTTCTCGAATGCATGATGTAGTGGTCAGCGATTGGCTGATAAGCCAAACCCACTGATTGCTTAGCGAATGAGAGCCTTGCATGGAGTATCATCATGTATGCTACTTTGATAGCAGTTGCTTGTTGGCAGGCATTGGAAATAAACGCATAGAATACAAATCCCTCTTGGGTCTTGATGTTATCCAGCCCTTTAAGGGTCATAGAACATTACATTGGCGACGAGGATGTTAAAAAAACAAAAACAAAAAAACTAGGTGTTGCAACAATGTGAATAAGTTGTCAAAAACAAAAAGTTATTTTGGGAAATCTGTTAAAAATGACGGCATTACCGGCGTTTCCGAAATTTGAAGTTCATGGGGAGGAGAATTCGCTAGGAGTACGATGGAATAAATACCTCGCGAAAATTGAAAACTTGTTTGTGGCACTCAACATCGACTCAAGGAAGCGTAAGAAAGCGTTACTATTGCATTACGCCGGCGACGATGTGTTTGAAATCTATGAAACATTGTCACTGGACGATGACGATTCAAATTATGAAACAGTGAAACAAGAACTAACCAATTACTTCTATCCAAAGAGAAATAAAGAGTATGAACGATACGAATTTCGAAATATTTATCAAAACAAAGACGAACCCATGGACCAGTTTGCAACTCGATTAAGACAGAAGGCGGAAAGCTGTGAGTTTACAGACATTATAAGACAGTGAAATAAAAAGTCAAATCATCCAAGGGTGTGTATCAACCAAATTTCGAATAAAGTGCTTAGAGCAGGATAAATCACTAACCGACATACTTACAATGGCGAGAACGATGGAAATATCCGAAAAACAAGCTCGGTGTATGGACAAAAACACAAGTGACGATTATCCAATAACCAGTGTGAAACAGAAAGTAACTAGGCAGCCATTTCGAGTACGCCCTGCGGGAAATGCAACTGAAACGCTCCAAAAGGCGAAGTGCAGAAACTGTGGTCTCGAGTATCCACATATCAACGGAAGGTGTCCAGCTTACGGAAAAACATGCAACTACTGTCAGAAGAGTAATCATTTCATGAGGGTTTGCAGGAAACGCACACAGACAAGTGAACGGAGACGACAGGTTAACGAAGTTGACGCAGACGAAAGCAATCAAGGAAACGATTGTGCTGAAATAGCGTTTGGTTTGGACTTGAATGCAATCGCTTCTAAGAAGGTACCCAGAGTTACACTCAAAGTGAACGGTGTAGATACACACATGTTCATAGACACCGGAAGTAGTATCAATGTTCTAAACAAATCCGTTATAGACAAAATGAAACCAGCACCCACGATGCAGAAGACTAAAATCAAGGCATATGCGTTCGGACAATCAAAACTATTATACATACACGGTAAATACACATTAACAATTGAATCCAACGATAAAATAACGACGGCTGAATTTTACACCATACCCGAATCAAAAGAGTCGCTCTTAAGCTACAAAACAGCTGTTGACCTGGGTATCGTACCAACAATCAAAGCAGTGGACAGCGACAAGTATTCGGAGCTGTATGACAAATTTCCGTCGGTATTCAATGGACTGGGTAAACTGAAAAACAGACAAGTGAAATTCCATGTTGACGATTCCGTAATACCATCAACAGAACCACCACGTCGAATACCTTTTCACATACGGGAACAAGTTGAAAAAGAACTCGATAGGCTAGAAAAACTTGATGTCATCGAGAAGGTTGATGGTCCGACACCCTGGGTATCGAACCTTGTAGTAGCACCCAAACCTAATTCGCCAAATGAAATCAGAATTTGCGTGGACATGAGAAAAGCCAATCAAGCGCTGAAACGCGAACGCCATGTTACACCGACTGTCGATGACATAATCCTAGAATTAAATGGATCGACTGTGTTCTCTAAAGTGGATTTATACAAGGGTTCCCACCAACTGGAGCTGGCGGAAGAATCAATAAATATGACAGTGTTCGCGACACATGTTGGTCTAAGAAGATATAAACGGCTTAATTTCGGGGTCAGCGTCGCACCAGAGATATTTCAAAACGAGATAAGACAGGTGATCAATGGACTTCGTAATACACTCAATATTAGTGACGATATTATTATTCATGGGCGGAACCGGAAGGAGCACGACGAGAACGTCGAGGCCCTCTTGCGACGACTGCAGGAGAATAACCTTACACTCAACAAAAGCAAATGCGAGTTTGGTAAGCGTCAGATCAAATTCTATGGATATGTATTTTCAGAAGCCGGCACTTCACCGGATCCGAGTAAAATTGAATGCATCAAGAACGTCGAGCGACCAAGAACTCAAGCGGAAGTGAGAAGCTTTCTAGGAATGACAAACTATGTGTCTAGATTCATTGAAAACTACTCAACAATTTCCGAGCCGTTGCGACGACTTACTCAGAAAAGCAAACCGTTCATATAGCATAAAGAGCAGGAAAAATCTTTCAACGATTTGAAGAATGCCCTCGTTAGTGACCGTGTAATGACATACTTTGATCCATGCAAACACACAGAGTTATGGGTTGACGCGAGTCCAGTGGGTGTATCGGCAATCTTGATTCAAGGCAATAAAATCGTGTCGTTTGGCAGCAGATCATTGAGTTCTGTTGAACAGCGTTACAGTCAAACAGACCGGGAGGCATTAGCATGCGTGTGGGGTTGCCAACACTTCCACCTGTATTTATTTGGAAAATCATTTACGTTGATTACTGATCATCGGCCTCTAGAATCAATTTTTAATAACACGAAACAAATTCAGTCAGCTCGACTTGAGCGATGGAGATTAAGGTTAACCACATACAACTTTGAAGTCAAATATCGCCCTGGGAATTTAATGATCTCAGACTACTGCTCCAGGCATCCATTAGGCTATCGCGTGTCAGAAAATATCGCTGAAGATTACGTCATGTTCCTCGCACAGGCAGCAGTGCCTGGTTCATTAACAATTTCGGACGTGGCAACTGCAAACAAATCAGACGGTATCATTACATGTGTCATCGACGCAATTAAAAATGGCAATTGGTCAAAACAGACATGCAGTAAAAATGATGGATTTCGATGTTATCAACAATTATCAGATGAGCTGGCAGTCGTGTCGGTCAATGGAGGGAACGTTTTGCTACGGGGAACCCGTCTTTGCATCCCGGAATCGCTCCAAAAACAGGTCGTTAACCTTGCACACGAGGGGCATCAAGGTCGAGTAAGATGTAAATCACTTCTACGTGAAACAGTTTGGTTCCCGTTTATGGACAAGCTAGTAGATGACAAATGCAAAGGATGCATACCCTGCCTGGCCGCATCATCCAAATCAAATCCAGATCCGATTAAAGTAAGCGAATTACCTTCGAAACCATGGAGCGAGGTTTCTATAGACTTTTGTGGCCCGTTTCCGTCGGGTGATTATTTCATGGTCATTATTGATGACTACAGCCGATTCCCGGTAGTTGAACGATTAACAAATATACTGGTCAAACAGTCACACAGAACCTGGAAACTGTGTTCAGCGTATTTGGAATTCCGGATACAATCAGGTCGGACAATGGTGCACCGTTCAACAGTCACATGTTTGCTGACTTCGCTGAAAAATGGGGGTTTAAACACCGAAAGATTACACCATTACATCCGATGGCAAATGCCATAGCCGAGTCGTTCATGAAGCCGTTATCAAAGGCCATCAGAACAGCCATAGCAGAAGGAGAAAACTACAGGACGGAATTCAACAAATTTCTTGTAAACTATCGTAACACCCCGCACCCAAGTACGGGCATGCCGCCGGCTGAAGCCATGTTCAATCGCAAAATTAAAACAAAAATCCCGCAGTATGTAGTGCCGAGAAATGACAAGACCATAAGACAAAGAGACTCAAAATCTAAAAACAGAAATAAACAGTATGCGGATAATCGTCGAAAAGCAAAACGTTGCGAGCTTAAACCCGGCGACAAAGTTCTCGTTAAACAAACGATACACAACAAATTTGACACACCGTTTAATCCAACGCACGGTACAGTTGAACGTCGAAATGGATCAATGGTTACAATAAGGCACAAAGAACGTCTGATCACCCGCGATGCTTCGCACTTCAAGCCGGTGCCAGGGATCGAAGCGCCGACTCAACATAGCAAGCCAAGCCATGGAGAAAACGAACCGCCCGACAAAAGCCGTCCGTTAGCCATGCGCCGGCCAAAACGGAAACGCAAACTTCCTAAACGATTCATGGATTAAAACGACCTGCCCACTAAGAAGAGTGTCGAACGTTGAAATATTTAGTGATTTAATATTCGAATTGTGTAAAGCACAGGTCATAATAATACCTGTTTCGAGCATCATTTAATACTGCCATAAAGATTCATAAATGGTTTTGTGTGTTTAATAATATGTTGTTTTTATATTCCTTAATCGTGTACGAGTAATTTCAGTGTCGTTAAATATTTTGCACACCGCACAAAGTCAGCGGCAAGTTCCGTTGAGTTATGTTCGCCATGAACCGGGCAAAGGTCACAAACAGAGTGTCATTGTTTAAACGACTGGCGTGAAATGTAATTGCTGACCGCTTATCACCGAGTCAAATCAATGCTATCATGTTTTCACAGACTATCCGTCAACAATAAATCAGTGCCAATGGAACTCAGATGGTGCCAGTTTTGACCTTTCTCCGCGTTGTTTCTCTAACAAAAATATGGGAGAAACAGTAGAACAGTAGTAGGTTGTTACAAATTGTGTTGCGTATACAATTATAATAAACGTGGAGAACGATTTTAAAGCATGTACACATTTTCTTAATTAATGCAAATACACGTTTTATCAATCTACTTAATACATTAATTTGTAAGCTAAAGATATTTGCTTTATGATGATGTTTTACTTTACGTTTGTTAATTTGATTCTATTATTGCATGCTATATTACATTCATGAAATGTTGGAGGGATGTAGTGGTCAGCGATTGGCTGATAAGCCACGCCCACTGATTGCTTAGCGAATGAGAGCCTTGCATGGAGTATCATCATGTATGCTACTTTGATAGCAGTTGCTTGTTGGCAGGCATTGGAAATAAACGCATAGAATACAAATCCCTCTTGGGTCTTGATGTTATCCAGCCCTTTAAGGGTCATAGAACATTACACATATTGTATAACTCTGATAATACATTCCATTGTGCAAATTGTGTAAATTTTGCAAGGCATTGTTCTTGTGCAAATTGTGAAAATGTTACTATTTTGCATTTTGTGAAAATGTTGTATTGCCTTCGGTTATTCATATTGTTTAAAAGATGCAATACATTCAACTTGAATATCAAGTAAAAGTCACAATTGTGCATACTGTGTAAATGTTACTTATTTTTCCCTTTTGCATATTGTCCTAATGTTACAATTCATTCCCTTTGTACATTATGTGTAAATGGTACGATGCGTTGCCCTAATACATAGTGTGTAAGTGTTTCAATGCATTATCTTTGTGTATATTGTGTTTCTGTTACAGTGCATTCCCTTTGTTACGTATTGTGTAAATTTTGCAATGTTTTCCCCCTTATGCATATGGTGTGAATGTTGCAAAGCATTCCCCTTGTGCAAATTGTGTAAATGTTACACAATTTGCATTCTGTGTTAATGTCACATTGCATTTCCCTTGTACATATTGTGTAAATGTTGCAATGCATTCCCTTTTAGCATATTTTGTCCTAGTTACAGTCTCCTTGCGCGTATTGTGTTAGAATGCATTCCGCTTTGCACATATAGTGTTAGAATGCATTCCGCTTTGCACATATTGTGTAGTATACATTCCGCTTTGCACATATAGTGTTAGAATGCATTCCGCTTTGCACATATTGTGTTAGTATACATTCCGCTTTGCGCATATTGTGTTAGTATACATTCCGCTTTGCACATGTTGTGTTAGTATACATTCCGCTTTGCGCATATTGTGTTAGTATACATTCTGCTTTGTGAATATTGTGTAAATGTTAGAATGCATTCCCCTTTTTCAGAGTGTGTAAATATGGAAATGCATTCCTCTTGTGCATATTGTGTAATTCCCCTTATGCATTATTGTGTAAATGTTTTAATGCATTTCCCTTACGCATATTGTGTTAATGTTATAATGCATTTCCCTTCTGCATATTGTGTAAATGTTATAATGCATTGCCCTTATGCATTTTGTTGCTAATGGTACAATGTATTCCACTTGTGCATATTGTGTGCCTGTTACAATGCATTCCTTGTGTGCATATTGATAAATGATATCATGCATTATTTTAACCTTGACCCCACCCATCCATTACCCAATGCCAAGCATGGTATTGATATGAGTTATGGATATATAAAGTTTCATTACAATAGCTCAATTCATTCTCAAGTTATTGAGCCGAAACTGTTCTATTTTAGTAATAGTGATTGTGTTGCGTGTAGCCTCTGTTAAGTTACCTCCCTTTGCTGTATTACGATTAATGCTCTTGATTGTAATTTTGCCATTAATTGATTTCCGTTTCGTACACGAGTTTGTTTTAGTGTCTTCCGAGACAAATTTCCTTTGGCGTCCATAATGATGCACCACGTCATCAATTTTCATTACTAAATAAATAATTGAATATTCCTTTATAGTGTCACTGAGTATTTTTGTACAATTAAGGTTTTTTATTGGTAAATTCTTGAAATGCGTTTCAGTCACATGTTGTTAACATGCTATATAGCCTGATTGAGAATCGCCTTATATGTTGTTTTCTCATCTTCTCGGTATTTTATGGCAATTTTATTAATAATTTCTTGTTCATCATCGACCTGTCTATTAAAACTATCGGAATTGTGTTAGAACTCATGTCTCTCGAAGGCAGATTTCTTATGATTATTTTTATATTGTTTATTTTCAGTTTTTACCATACTAAACCACATCATTGGAAGAAAAATAAATTGGGACAATAATGTGGTCTTTGGTTAATACTTAATGCGATGGATCCGTCCTTGAGGCATTACAATAAAAAGACGTGCATCGCAGAGCAGACAGCCAGCCGGACGGTTTCCAAGGAGCCAGCACCTTGGACAACCCTGCCGACTTCAACAAGCTCTATGCATCCACCCAGGAGGAATGGAGCATTTTAAATTCAATTATCGTGGAAAATCCAGACAATCTTCGTCCCAAAAACAATACAGAATTGTTATTACTCCAGACCCGAACAATGGTACAGGTTGAACGGTACACAAGAATTTTGAATAACTGTAAGAAGTGTTTAGGGACTGTGAAAGTGATGAATGCAGAAAATTGTTACATAAACTAGAGTCAGAATCCATAAAGCATGAAGATGAATTTAAAGATTTTCTTAACACCATACAAAACATATTAACAGAAACAGGTTGTGCTTCTTCGGCATCCTCTACAAGTTCCTCACAGTCCAGGACTACGATTCTCACTGAGAAACAAGCAAAAGTTGAGGCAGCCAAAGCAAGGTTGTCGTTTGCGCAACGCGAGGCAGAGCTTCGAAGAAAGCGAGCGGCTCTTGATGAACAGCAGGCTTTGGCAACAGCATCTGCCGCAAAAGAAAAAGTGTTGATGGAAGCTTGCGTTGTTAACAGGATCAGAAGGATGCTGCCGCTGCCGAGGCTGAGGCAGAAGCATTTGAGAGGTTAAGCCGTTCAAGGTCAGGAGGGAGTAGGCTACCAGATTTAGAGGAGGTTGACCCAATACAACGTGTCATTGATTATATCCAACGAGAGGTGCCAGACCCCCCAATTGTGAACAATCCGTATCTGAATACTCCCATTGTGAACATTCCTGTTGTGAATAGCCCGCCTGTAAATTCATCCGTTGTTAACACTCCTTTTGTGACTAACTCTCCTGTGAAATCACCCGTTGTGAACATTCCTGTTGTGAACAACCCGCCTGTGAATTCACCTGTTATGAACATTCCTGTTGTGAACAACCCGCATGTGAATTCACCCGTTGGGAACATTCCCATTGTGAACAGCCCGCCTGTGAATCCATCCATTTTGAACACCCCCGTGGTGGTAATACGAACACAAGAAAGTGTGAACAATGTACATCATAAACCGAATAAACAAAGTGACATGAGAGACATAACACAATGTATTTTGAGAAGGGACATAGTTCAATCAAGACTTTACAGATATGATGAAAAACCTGAAAACTATTTATTGCCGAAGAACAGCTTCAAATCAGTTACATCTGAACTCAGTGTGACCCCCACTGAAGAACTTGATTTACTGATTAAGTGGCTAGGGCATCAAAACATGCTATGAGCATAGGTGTCGCCAATGCTCTGAACATTTCCAAAGCTTTGAACTGATTCATGAGGCCATAAAGATAAAATTGAGCAATATCCCCAAAATAAACAACAAAGATTCGATGTTATTGTATGAACTCTCAGATGTTGTCTCAGAAATTGAAGCCCTAAAGGACAATACATTCTATCCAGGCTTGTTTTCATACTACAATTCCTCATTCGGGGTGCGTGACATCACAGACAAGTTACCATACAATCTACAAGAAAAATGGGTTTCCCGTGCCGCCATATATAAAACGACCAACAAAGTGCCTTTCCCTCCATTTGAAAAATTCTTTGCCGCCTTTATTCGTGAAATGAGTAAGGTTCGCAACGACCCCAGTTTGAATATTCAACGGAATGTTTCCAATGTGCCCCCCTAACATCATGTCAGAACTCGAGTGTTCGCTAAGAAAACTGATGTTCAAGGACAGCGACCTAGTGTCAAGTCTGTTTGCCCTTTGTACAAGACTAGTAATTCTTTAAATGAATGTAGGGCGTTTAAGTCCAAACAATTGGAAGAAAGAAAAGCAATTTATGCTTTCGACGCTGTTTGACAACTGATCATAGAAGTCGTGCATGTACAGCAAATGTGCAAAGGGCAAATGGACTTGACACACATTCAGACAACGCAAAACCTGTCAGACATGTCCGACAAAAATGTTGATGACCAAAATGTATAACACATAATATACATAGTTTATACTATTTTGATTATTGTGTTAATTATTGCTTTAACATAAAGTTGTAATTGTCCTGCATTTGTCATGGTATATCAAATAAATCAAGAACAATGAATAATTGTTCAATGTAAATCTACAAGTATATCATGTTTTGTATATGACAGGGTATATATGTTACATATATGGTGCCTGATTTAGAGGTTTGGTTCAGTCTGAAGATTTTATTATCTTCAAATGAACAATGTGTACCTTTTCATGCCAATCTTTAAGAACAACATGAGATGTTCCTCCCCCCGTGGCCAGTGCATCCCGCACTCTCTTCCGTTCCTTCTTCCTAACATCTGTCTTGATATCTGACAGCTTCTTCTTTACCTCATCAACTGTGCGGCTTGTCAGCGACTGACTGTTGATGCTGTAAGAATGTAAAAAAATGCAAGTCTATATTGCAGTATTAATAAACTTAATTAGGTTGTTATACGTTTGACATGATAACAATTGCATTGTCAATTTAATTTCATCACGCAGGCGTTGTCTGATTGGGCATTTTCAGGGTAGAGCTAGATTTTGTTTTGTTTTTGTTTATTGTTTATTTATTTTTCAGTTAGGGTCGAGTTAATAAAAAGACTAATAAATTGCATGCTATTGTAGAATAATCTTTGCAACATGTAAACAACACAGAGTTGGGGAAAATGTCTAGATCTAGCTAAGTAGCTACTGAAAAATTTACCTCTCGGTAATCTGGGCATAGGTGTCAATCTTGTCTCTGTTTGTTAGCCGGGTCGAAAATTTTCCGTCTAAAATAGTTCTATTGTCGCAAAAGGCGTCCACGAGTATTTGTATTTCTTGCGCCGACCAGTTATCTTTTCGCTTTTTCACAGTTTCCATTTTGCTTATATTTTTTTTGGTAAGCTAAAACGAAGTTTTGCAGACGATATTTACTATGTGCTCTCTGTGAGGTCCGCGCTTTACCAGACTCCATTTTAGAGAGTATTCGAACATAGCAACTAAGATTAAGGTTACGTTCGGTTTATAGAAACGCACTTATGCATCGTTAAAAATGTTCGTAACTTTATACTTACGTTAATTTTTGTTCGTAAACTTACGCATTGTACCAGAAACGGCTCCCTGGTATTAAATTGCAGCTTGAGACTGAGAGACATTACTGTATCCTTGCTTATTCAATAAACAGTTTAGAGCCAATTATGTTAATATTTATATAATTAATTAAAACATGTATACACATATGTTATTTTGTTCATGTTATTGTGAGTTAATTTCAAACGGTGACTGAATTTTTTTAATATTTTCAGGTTCACAGCAATTGAAAGCAAAGAATTGACATGTGAAAGTTGTTGCGACAGTACAATTGTTGATGTGACATTTTAGACAATTTCTAGTGGACATTTATTACTGTATCAATAGGTAGATTATCTTGTCTACAAGTTCCATAAAACATGTAACTATTTTTTTTTTACTATATGAAATGTTCCTAGTTGACCATCATATATTTTTTTCAAGTTCATGTTCTTCGATTGTTGTGCATCATTTCCCTTATTTTCTTTTTCTCATTCATTTCCCTTGTTCATGTTGGACCTTATTTTAAACACATTAGCTTTTCGCATTTAAGTTCACTAAAACCTATTGTTTTTAATTATTAAAGCTATGTTTTTCTCTAACTTTTCAGTAAATTACATTGGCTATGTAGTATTATTTTTATTATATAGATATTTATTTCAATCTCTATTCAACAGTGAGAGTTCAATTTTGTTGAATTGACCATAATTTCTTAAACAGCATGTTATTTTTTTTAACTTTTATTTTTTTTTACCCTTCATTTCAATTAAAATGATTGTTGTTACCTGGCTAGATTCTAGTATTTGTTTGATTTCTTATGATTCAAACATTTCAATAGTCTATGTAAAACAACTGGTCTTAATATAATTTTTCTAAAACATTGCATTTGCATTAAAGTAACACCAAATAAATGATTTTAGTGGCTTCTTTCTTAGTAAGACTTACACTTGCAGTGCAGTACACTTCAATTTACAGCAAATGGTTTCCCTGAATTGTATTTAATGGTGTATGAATAGTGATTAATGATTAGGGACTTTGCAGTTCCTTTTCAGTTGTTAGTACAATTTATGGTCTGAGTGATTTGGTTTCATATCCTTTTAGTGTATAGATAAAATAAACATGCACACAATTTCATCCAATTCTTTCATACATTTCAATTTTGGTGATATCTGATTGTATTGTTTTAAACGTTTAAAAATATAAACTTTCTAAGATTTTATTGACAGGTTTTCTATGCTGTGCATTGCATGCTACTGCATAGAGGATATTTGTTTTTTTCGGTGTAAGATCGTATTATATTTCATTAGTGTTCATAGAAAATGATATTTTAACGAGTTGCACTGCCACAAGTGAGAATATGTATTTTCTATGATCACGAGTGAAATAAAATACGATCTTACACCGAAATAAAAAACTTTCTTTTTATTTTATGCTCTTGGACAATTAATAAATAAAAGTGTGTGAGATAAGCTTAAACGTAACAAGTGCGTGTATTCAGACATCTTAAAAATGAATAATAAATGATTCCAAAACTGTCGCTTGGTAGTACGGTGGGAAAAAAGAATCATATTTTGTGAGTCGTTGTCGCTAAATTCAAATTTTGTTGAATTTTATAATGCGTTTTAAGTAAACACATGCATGTACATACTGTACATGTATATATATTTGCCAAGGGTTGTAAACCACTACCTGTAGATCGATGCTATTTAGTGAAAAATAGTGAAAATATAAAATCTTCACGAACAGTGAAAATATAAAATTAATTTCACCAATAAAAATCGATATTTCACTCATAAGCATATAATAAATCAAGCTTATTTGGCATAATAACTAAATTGTTAATCAAATAATGTTTAAATGTTTTGTTCTAGTAAATTGTATTTGTGTGAAAAAAATTGATGTCATTGTAAAGATCTGTTCTTTGTTTACATTTTAACAATGCAAGTGACATTCCACCCATACAAAAAGTAGTTCCGAGCAGTGGGCGGGACTACACAATCCTTGCGCATGACTCTGGAGCATGATATTCGTTAATGTGGGCGGAGCTAAAATGTGTTATCAGTTAAAGACATGATATTGCAGAAAGTAGGTGGGGTTAATTTGTGTTATCGTTCAGTGGTATAATAACGCTTAAAAATATTGGGTCAGCATCTTGAACATTATTGTGCACTAGTGGCATAATAAATATGATTACAATATCAACATTTCAAAATCACATATTTGAACAACACATATGAAAGGACGAATATGATCGAGGAAAGTTAAAAAATAATCAGTTATATGTACCATACTTCATGTTTTTTAGTGGACTTCGTTATAACGACATATTTATTCCTAGCACCATGCCGATACCGACACGTTTCATCGTATTTGTGGGTGAAACATCGTATGAAAACAATTTGAAACATCAGCACAGAACTATTGTAATCAATGAAATATGCAATATTTATATGGATAATTTGTGCTCATTTAGCATGTGCTATATGCAGTGAACCATTTATAGTGACGCATCAAACCACAAAACTAAGCGCTATATATAGATTGAGTCTGTAACACTGTACATAATGGAATTGCAATTACAATTGGACTGCAAAGATGTGTTGCTACTGACAAAATTGTGGAACAGGGCAGTGAATCATGTTAAAAGTATGTTCTTTGCATGTAATTACTGCTGTTTTGTATGAATAGGATCTGTCAATGCCTTAAGTCAACATACAACAAATATTGGGGATTTCCCACAATTGTACATGTCTAATGTATATGAATGGGTTTTGAACCGAAGATTTTTGAATTTCAATTCTTCACAACTTTTATTCTGGTTTGTTATTCATCAACATTTTATTGGTTTTATTTTACTTTAATATTTGTATAAAAATCTGATGAGATCGTACATACCCCCTTTAATATGTGGAATAAATCTTTTAAGTTTGAATCAAATCCCTCTAGCTTACCAAACAAGGCTATCAGTGAAGCGATGGATTTTCCCCAATGCGCTTTGCCAAGTAATAGGAATGCAATCAGAAGAGAAAAGATATTAAAATAACTAACAAGAGCTGTCAGAGGACAGCGCGCTCGACTATTCGAAGTATTTCAGTTGGTACATATTTTGGATAGTGAAAGAGACATAAATTTGTTAACATACAATATTTTTAAGTGAAGCCTTGTATAGTTTATAAATTTTTGGACCAAAATCTTTAACCTCAAAGTATATGTAAAAACTGGGCAAAATACAAAACAGAGTTATGGGTAATGTTGCCCCTGATACTAGAGTTGATGACGATGGTTAGTTCAAGTTTCAAGTAAATAACTTATGTAGTTTTGAAGTAACCAAACTTTTGAATGTAAACATTCAAAGAAAATCTAAGTGAAAGGGGGCATAACTCTGTCAAAATACAAAATAGAGTTATGAGTAATGTTGCCCCTGGTACTAGAGTTTATGATAAAGGTTAGTTCCAAGTTTCAAGTAAATAACTTATGTAGTTTTGAATATAAACTTTCACATAAAATCTATCTGAAAAAGGGACATAACTCTATCAAAATACAAAATAGAGTTATGGGGAATGTTCACCCTGATACTGGAATTGATGACAAAGGTATATTCCAAGTTTCAAGTGAATAGCTTTTGTAGTATTGAAGTTACAAAACTTTTGAATATTAACTTTAACCAGAAAATCTATGTGAAAAAGGGGCATAACTCTGTCAAATACAAAATAGAGTTATGGGGAATGTTGCCCCTGACACTGTAGTTGATGACAAAGGTAAATTCCAAGTTTCAAGTGAATAACTTATGTAGTTTTGAAGTTACAAGACTTTTGAATAAAAACTTTAACCAAACTCAGACGCGGACGCCGATGCCGGGGTAGTAGGAAAGCTCACCTATTCTTGGAATAGTCAAACTAAAAACCACTAGAATTGCTGGAGCAATTTTGCTGTAAAAATGTATTTGAGCTTGACACCATACAAACAAGTATCACTGAATTTCATACAGCATATGACAAAGTAGTTGCTAAGAAACAGCCCGGACAAGAATTGTGCACTATATATTTAATTTCCGCAATCGGCAAAGGCCAATTAAGTCAGACACTAAAGCAGAATGTCCCGCTATTGTGCACACTCTGTCTTGGTAATGAAGCATCCCATAAAGTGTCATTGAATTCTGGCTTGTAGTTGCCGAGAACCAGACCAGACAAGAATTGCGCACGATACCCTAATGTCAGCAACCTTCAAAGTCCCATAACTCCAAGGAAAATCAATGAAACAGAATGTCCTGGTAATGTGCACACCTCCTTATGATAATGAAGCATCACATACAGTTTCATTGTATTCTGGCAAGTAGTTGCAGAGAAATAGACTGGACAAGAATTGTGCACTATATTCTTATTCCCAATAAAGTCCAATAACTCATAGAACAAGAGCTGTCAGAGGACAATGCGCTCGACTTTTCTTGTGCTTGTCAGAGTTTCTGGCATGTTTCCATAAACAAACTGTATAGTAGGGGCCAATAAAACAAAATTAATTTCTTTCTCGAGTTACTGAGTGAAAGCATTTTACTAAATTTCAAAACAGTGACTTTGACCTTGACCCAACTTACCCCATATGCAATCTCATGCAATGTCTAATTATACAGTATCTATGAATTGAATGTTAGTTAAGTATTCCAATTTGTTTTCAAGTTATAAAGCAGAGGATTTTTTATCTATTTTTAGTAACCGTGACTATACATTGACCCCAGGCAATCCACCACAAATGCAATTCTGAGTAAAGTGTTGCTTTAGGGTATTTATGTATGAAGATTGATTGTCAAGTTTGCGATTGGAAATCAAAAGTTGACTCCATCGTTCCACCCACTTAAATTTTTGTAAGTGTAAAAGCCCATAATTTTGACAAATTTAAAACTAGAGTTATCAAAATTGGCATAGGAGTTTGTTTTAATATAGGGAGTAAGTGTTCTAAGTTTGAATGAAATCCATCAAGCCATTCTTAAGAAACCAGCTTAAAAAAAAAAATTAACCTGTCCATATAGCTTATATGTAAAATTTCTAAGTGTAAAAAGGCCCATAATTTTGAAAAACTTGAAACTAGAGTTATCGAAATTGGAATATGAGTTCGCTTTAATATAATGTTTTACGTTTGAATGACATCCCTCAAGCCATTCCTAAGAAACCAGCTTACTGAAAAACTTTAACCTGTCCATATAGTTTATATGTAAACTTTCTAAGTGTAAAAAGGCCCATAATTTTGACAAATTTCAAATTAGAGTTATCAAAATTGGCACATGAGTTCATTTTAATATAGTGTTCTAAGTTTGAATGAAATCCCTCAAGCTATTCCTTTAACCTGTCCATATAGCTTATATGTAAAATTTCAAAGTGTAAAAAGGCCCATCATTTTGACAAATTTCAAATAAGAGTTACTAAACTTGGCCTTTAGGTTCATAAATGTTATCAGTTGAATGAAATCCCTCAAGTCATTCCGGAGAAAATAGCTTACCGAAAAACTTTAACCTAGCTCGGACGCTAACGCAAATGCCGACGCCAGGGCGAGTATAATAGCTTGCTTTTCTTTATAAAATCGAGCTGAAAATCATTGAAGCGGAACTTCCTGGTTCAGTGCACACCTCGTTTTGTTGACGAAGCTTCCCATAAAGTTTCAGTAAATTATAGAAATAGACCGGACAAGAATCATACACTAAACATTATTTCAGAATCTTATTTCAGTCCAATAACTCTGAGAAAAATCATTGAAGCAGAACCTGGTTCAGTACACACCTCTTTTTTGGAAATGAAGCTTCCCATGAAGTTTCATTGAATTCTGGCCAGTGGTTGCTGAGAAATACTCCGGACAAGAAAACGTGACAGACGGATGGACTGCCGGACAAAGTGTCGATTATATGCTCCCCTGAAAAATTTCTGGGAACATAAAAACTTTAACCTAGCAAAATTGCTTAAATGCACAAGGCTAAAAAGGCCCATAATTTTGACAAATTTCAATCTAGAGTTACTAAACTTCGCCTATAGGTTAATTTTACTATGGGGAGTAATTGTTTTAAGTTTAAATGAAATCCCTCAAGCCATTCTTGAGAAACTAGCTTACCAAAAAACTTTAACCAAACATGGACGCTGATGCCGACAGGAGTAGAATAGCTGGATTTTTCTTCGAAAAATGGACCAAAACAAATAATTATAGCACCCACCTGTCTCCATAATTGATGATTGTCAGACCCATACTGGAGTTTTTCTTGTAAACAGGGATCCTGCACCAAGCATTTATGAAGCAAATGTGTCTCGCCTTATCCTGTCTGTTGACCTTGTACTGACCTTTGCCCTGACAGAAGCACCCTGCAGGACATTCGATACACTGTTCTTTGGAGGACATGCCCATCCTGAAAGAATGGCATCATTGTAGCTTAGAGTCATCTTTTCAAAAACAATACGTGAATAATAATTATAAATTTGTTTATGTTATCGACAAATCATTATAAATAAAGTGTTTTATGTAGAGGAAGTGAATACCAAGCAAGATTAAAACTAGAAATTTGTCCACAGACACGGATGCCCCCACCTATGCAGCCATTTCTACATGGCACCGCATTTTCTGTATGCATACAAATAGCTTTGCAAAAAGAGAATTTTCCTTGTATATTTAACTTTCTTCTAATGTATTCTCTTATTGTGTGAAGTAATTTGGATATCACAAAATAGTTTTAGTACTGACAAAAAATCAATAAAGGGTAGTAATTAAAACTTTAAGGCAATTATGAGTTATGGTTCTTGTATGCTTCACTTACTCTTGCTATCTTAAATCATTCTGTGCAAAATCAACAAAATGCCTTTTTATCATTTTTGAATTATGCTTTGCACACTCCTGAATTAAGGGAAGTAATTCACTAACTTCACAAGTCAGGTTTGTGCATGCAACACATCATCTGGTGATCATTTCTGCCAATTTAACTATAAAAGTGAAGAAAACACTAAGACGGTTTACTGTTTATTTTTCTTATAAGAATCCAAAGTTATCAAGACCAAAACCAGAATTGTCACATGAGTGACGGATATACCCCCACAATCTGGCCTTGTCACAAAACTATGGCATCCATTCTAAAGAAATGGACAGAGAGAGAATGCTTTAATTTGTGAATGGTCAACAGTGTATTTGCAAAAAATTAATTTTAATAGGAGCCATAACTCTGTCAACATTTAGTGGTTTGTAACCAAAGTTGAACTTGATCTGTATTTAATGATGTTACACCTATATACCAAAAATAATGTAAATATGTGAAGCCTTTCATGAGTTATTGTCCATGTTTTTCGGAATTTAAGTCAAACAGGAGCCATAACTGTGTCAAAATTTAGTGGATTGTAACCAAAGTCCTACTCAACCTGTATTATATGATGTTACACATGCGTAGCAATAATTATTTAAATATGTCAAGCCACTGTTGAGTTTTTGTCAGGAAACCATGTTTTTAGCAAATTTAAGTCAAATAAAAGGCCATAACTCTGTCAAAATGTAGTGGTTTGTTACCAAAGTCAAACTTGACCCGTATTTTATGATGCTACACATGCATACCATGATTTATATGAATATGTCAAGCCATTATTGAGTTATCATACGGAAATCATGTTTTTAGGGAATTTCAAGTCGAAAAGGGGCCATAACACTGTCAAAATTTAGTGGTTTGTAACCAAAATCAAACTTGACCTGTATTCTATGATGTAACACATTGTATCAAATATTATTTGAATGTGTCAAGCCTTTCTTGAGTTATTATCCGGAAATGCTGTTTTTAGGGAATTTTAAGTTGAAAAGGGGCCATAACTCTGTCAAAATTTAGTGGTTTGTAACCAACATCGAACTTGACCTGTATTCTATGTTGTTACACAAGTGTACCAAAAATTATTTGAATATGTCAAGCCTTTCTTGAGTTATTATCCGGAAACCAAAAACCAACAGACCGACCGGCAGACCGACGGACCGACAAGGTCACTCCTATATACCCCCCCTAAACTTCGTTTGTGGGGGTATTAAAAAAAAGATATCAAACCATGGTACATTTATACTAAAACATATCATCATGTGACTTAAAGCACAGGAGCAAATTAAACAATCAGGAGTTCACAGAAATAATATCTCCTGACTGAAGCAATGGTTTACTAACGAATGTTCCGGAGCAAATACCGGAAGTAATTAACTAAATCTTAAAACATAAGTAAAGAAAGTTAACTTTAATATTAAACATAATAAATTATTAGTAAAATCATGGCGTGACACACCGTCTCACCATGCTCAACACTTGTGCCAAGTTATTTGAAATTCCTTCCAATGCTAGACTAAATTATGCTCCAAACAATGTCTATGGCTTAAATTTTTATATTTGACCTTTGACCTTTAAGGGTGAACTTGACCTTAGACCTAGGGACCTGATTCCTGCGCGCTACACACTGTCTGCCATTGCTCAACACTTGTGCCAAGTTATTTGAAATTCCTTCCATACTAGACAAAATTATGCTCCGGACAGGGATAGAAGGCTTAAATTCTTATATTTGACATTTGACCTTAAAGTGTGACCTTGACCTTGGACCTAGGGATCTGTTCTTGCACACGACACACCGTCTCACCAAGTTCAACACTTGTGCCAAGGTATTTGAAATTCCTTCCATGCTGGACAATATTATGCTCCAGACCGGGTCTATGGCTTAAATTCTTATAATCGACCTTTGACCTTTAAATGTGACCTAGAGTTTGGACCTGAGGACCTGTTTCTTGCGCCCAACACACCGTCTCCCCATGCTTAACACTTTTGCCAAGTTATTTGAAATTCCTTCCATGCTGGACAATATTATGCTGCAGACAAGGTCTATGGCTTAAATTCTTAAAATTGAATTTTGACCTTTAAGTGTGACCTTGACCTTGGACCTGGCTCCTGCGCGCGACACACCGTCTCACGATGCTCAACACTTTTGCCAAGATATTTGAAATTCCTTCCATGCTGGACAAAATTAATATCCGGACAGGCATAGAAGGCTTAAATTCTTATATTTGACCTTTGACCTTTAAGTGGGACCTTGACCTTGGACCTAGGGACCTGGTTCCTGCGCGCGACACTGTCTCACCATGCTCATCACTTGCCAACACCGTGCCAAGTTATTTGAAATTGCATCCATGCTGTACAAAATAATGCTCCGGACAGAGTCTATCGCTTAAATTCTTATATTTGACTTTTGACCTTTAAGTGTGACCTTGACCTCGGACCAAAACACACCGTCTTACTATGCTCAACACTTTTGCCAAGTTATTTGAAATTCCTTCCATGCTGGACAAAATTATGCTCCGGACAGGGATAGAAGGCTTAAATTGTTGTATTTGACCTTTGAGTCTATGTGTGACCTTGACCTTGGACCTAGGAACCTGGATCTTCCGCGCGACACACCGTCATTATGCTAAACATTTCTGCCAAGTTATTCTCCAATGCTGGACAAAGTTATTGTCAAGAATCCGAACATACGTACGTACGTACACACGTACTGACGGACGGACCGACAGACGGATGGACGGACTGATGGACAAAGGGCATTCCTATAACCCCCCTCCGGCTTCGCAGCGGGGGATTAAACATGAATTGTGAGGGTATTTTTTTCATTTTTTCATTATATTATTCATCATTTATATTATAGGAACATTTATTGATGTATGTCACCTATCTATTATATAATTTCTGCAAAACAAATATGGAAAGTCACAACTATACACTCTACTTTAATAAATTGGTATAATCTGGTATTTGACATAATTGAAGATGGAGATCCATGCCACTGTCTTTTGCAAATTAAAACTTATCTAGCGCGCGTCTAATCTAACGCTATTTACTTACGACATTCTCATCTTTATGTTTTGTAATTTGTGGGAGGCAAATATTTTTGTTGAAACTATTTAAAAAGCAAACAAAGTTATATGCATACAAGTCAATCTACAACAGGTAAAAAAAGTTTAGTTAGAACAAATTTGATTTCCATAGTATAAGTATATTTTACATCAACCATGGTACAAGTGAACAAATACATCATACAAAGGAAAAAGGGCGATTCGCCCCTAAATATATAGAAATACACAAATACACAAATACGGTTGGTTGGTTGCTTAAACATACTGAATAATACGTTAAAAAACTAAAGGTATTTTAACAAGCTGAATTATGCAAACTTTTAGAATGCATAATATGAATATATCATTATAATTAAAAATAAAGAAGAGACTTTAAAGAACTTCAAAATAATATCCTGAACACATTTAAATATAGGCAAAGAAACATAATTATTTATATTGTATTGTCTTGTCTGTAATAAACCAGAATTAATAAACTGGTAATATAGTGCGAATGATCACAAATTGGATTCTGTGTGTTTGAAGCGTTTTGTCGTTTGTATGTATTTATGGACCGCTGTAAATATAGTTATATTGTCATCAGAACGTACTTCAGGATTGCCATAAAGAAGCAGGTCGCAGTTAAGTATGGGAAATGCGTGAAACTCTTGAAATAATTGTAGTCGTTGGTTTCTGAAAAGAGGACAATAAAAAAAGTAATGATTGACATCGGCAAAGAAACATAATTATTTATATTGTATTGTCTTGTCTGTAATAAACCAGAATTGATAAACTGGTAATATAGTGCGAATGATCACAAATTGGATTCTGTGTGTTTGAAGCGTTTTGTCGTTTGTATGTATTTATGGACCGCTGTAAATATAGTTATATTGTCATCAGAACGTACTTCAGGATTGCCATAAAGAAGCAGGTCGCAGTTAAGTATGGGAAATGCGTGAAACTCTTGAAATAATTGTAGTCGTTGGTTTCTGAAAAGAGGACAATAAAAAAAGTAATGATTGACATCTTCTGAAATATAGCCGCATGAACATTTTGGTGATGCTAACAGACAGTTTTAATATAATGGAAATTCAAATGGCTACAATTATTTCTGAGTCGTGCGTGCATAACTGATTCAAACCTTTTCCCAATAAGGTAATAATCGGGACTTTATTACATTTGAATAACAAGTTTAGTATAGAACCTTTGAATTCAGATAGAGAGTCAATGTTACATAAATCTATATGCAGATTATTTCATAGATCAATAGCAGAAGGAATAAAAGACTATGAGTAAAGTTGAGTTCTCCTTTTTACAGTTATATAATCTGAGGAATTCCTCAAGTTGTACGCGGACACCTGATTTACCGTATTAGGTAAGAGTTTTCTGAGAAAATCAGGACAATCGTATGAGGCATTTCGTATATCGTGACAAGTTTGATATAACGCCTTCGATCTAAACTTAACCAGTTAGCTTCTGTAAACAATTCTCTTAATGAAACCGATCTAGTTAGGCCAGAAACTATTCTTGCATATTCATTTGAATTTTATCTAACGTTTGCTTTTCATATCAGCTGCAACCATCCCAAACCATGCAAGAGTATCCTAATATTGGTCTTAGATAGGATATATAACTGTAAGGGTATTTCTGGATACTGCGAATTTAAGTCTTGTGATATTACCTAAAATATTTGAAGCAGTAGTCGTAATATTTTTGATGTGAGCGTGCCACTTACCATTGTTGCTAAAAGTAATTCCAAGGTGTTTATGTGTCTGTACAAATTTGATGGGGGTGTTTTCATATAGCAAACATGGATTAATAATATTGGGTTGTAATGAAAATAAAATGGCCTCAGTTTTATTTGGGTAAAAGTCCACTAACAAGGTTTTGCACCATTGACTAATTAAAGAAAGGTCATGGTTCAGAATGCCTTCTGAGTCACTTAACATGGACGTTGTACATTCTAGAGGCGTGTCATCAGCAAACAGTTTTGTAATGCTTAAAAGATATTCAACTATGTCGTTCGCGTATGTGAGAAAAAACAATGGTCCTAAAACAGAGCCTTGTGATACACCAGCTTTTATTATTAGTTCATCGGATAAAGCTGACCCTACGAAAACCCTTTGTGTTCGATTCGATAAGTACAAAAACCAAACTGATGTAACTTGAATATGAGACCAGGGTGCCACACCCTATCAAAAGCTTTTGAAACATCGCAAAACACAATACAAGTGAATTGTTTTCAGGATAGTCGATGAACAGTATAAGTTCGAATCAATGTTAAGTTTATCACAAGCGCTATGCTCAGTAAAAATACCAATTTAATTAAAAATAAACTAAATTTGTGGAATACATTCAAAACTCTATTTAAAAGTACAATGCTTTTCCACAATTGTTATGCATATGTCAAAAACAATATCAATATTCAATCAAGTGGTTACGATTGCTCCGCTACATGTACTGAGTCAATACACTGTTGTTAAACTTACGCAATATGATGTATTTTCGTACGCAGTTAACCAATAAACAGCACAAAACAGATACACTATCATACATATGTGATGAGACAAAACATGAATTCACTTGTAGTTGTGGACTAAATGGATAATTATTATTGTTTTTAGTATTTTAAGTCGGATCTATTTCTTGTTATCTAATCAAAGAAAGTAGCATTGGTAACAGAAATCCTCACTGCTTAGCAAGCGAAGCGCAGTAATTTATCGATTTAGTGACTTGTAGCCTGCAAAGTAAAGAAGTAGTTCCCTCAAGACCTATTTCTGAACACAACTACTAAATCCTGTTGGCTTGCGCCAACAGTCTAAAAACCAGGAACAATATGCGCGCATGGGAGAAGGAATAGGAACTCCTGTCAGTAGTGAAGATTGTGAACTTGGAAACTTTGGCTTTGGTTTTTAAATTGTTTTACATAAACTGCCGATAAAATACCAAGCTTGTCTTTGTTTTATTATTAGTTTTAATAAGTTTTAAAAATTAAGTTCTAGCCAATTACTAAACAAGTTGCTAAAGCGGATGTGTAGTTTTGCTTGTTCGTTCACGAAGGAAAAAAAACTTAACAAAAAAAAAGTTATGCCTACCTACCTACCAACCATACTTTTTTCCAAGATGTTAGCGGAAACAAACGACTTTGTTTTGGCCTAATTTACAGCATGTTTGTGTCTAAAAATAAGTTTTAAAATATAACTAGAATTGTCAATATCATATCAATGACCAAAATAATAGGCATACTAGTGTTATAGTAACTCATTTAAGACCAAGTCTGCATTACATGATTATTGCATTATTAAAGTAACACTTTACAGCTCCTCTAACCATACACTTACACAATTCATAATACAATTATTAATTTTCGATGAAATATGGTCACATTTGTTTATGTTTTCTTTCCTAAATAATAGCATATTTTAAAATATGATTTTTTTTCAGATTTTAATTAATCAAATTGACAAATTATCTCAAAATCAAATTCACATGCATCAAACTTTGAGAATTTATGGGACAGTTTTGTAAATATTCTAGTCACTGTGCAAAAATCATGGTTAAATCATGGTTAAACAACTGATACTGAATGATTATATAAATATTTAGTATAAATTGCAAAACAATAGTGAAAGGTTCTATTATTACTTCACACTGAATAACATATCATATCAGGTCTTTTTCAGTAACCTAAAAAGTTGATTCATTGTGAATTAGGTCATTATATTTTTAATTCAAAAGATTCACTATAACTTAAAGGGGCATATTAATGGTAACATTTTGAATAGAAACAAGATATTGATAATCATGAAAAAGTATGTTTATTTGTATTCATAGTTCCAGTAAGATTCAAACTCACATCTACAAAATTGCGTACAGTTTATAGAAACAAGGCCATCTAGTTTAACAACTCATCAATATCAGTTCTCTGTAAATGAACTTATTTTTTGCAAATATTACTGTTGACCCACTATTGATACACCCCTTTAAATGACAAATGTAATAGAGCTTTAAACACCAGACTCACCCTTTACACACAGATAGAAGGAAATATTGTTATCAGTTGGATAATCTGATATCATTGCAGCCCTGTTTTCAATTGTAATTTATACGCTTAGGCGAGCTTTTTTATTTCCTCGTTCTCGGATCCACCAACACGATTTTTTCCAAAAGCTTAAAAAAAAAAACGCGGAAGAAATGACTAAATTTTATGGAATATGCATTGTGACTGTATATCGCTGTATGATTCATATGATCTGCTCTCTGTTATTTTATTCATCATGCAACATTTAAAGTCAGAAGAAAAAGATCAGTAAAACAAATTAAGATCTTGGAATCATTGTATAAAATACACATTTATAATTTTATATCCATATTATAATTAACAAATTTCATTTGTGAATATTAATTTATTAATAAGATATTTTCAGTTAGTTTTCACTTCATTAAACATGCTGGTATACATAGACTATGGCCCCTGTCCAGCAGTAGGCCTACTGTGTTAAAGAGCATTTTAACAGTAGTTTATATATGATAAACACTGCCTTTTAAGTTACTGTTATTGATATTAATGTCATGGTTATCATGCAGTGATTAAGATAATGTTGTGTTATACGATTTTTGTAAGTAATAGTTCATAAGATTTTAATATCACTGCTCATTTTCATTTGTGAAATTCTAGTCATTAGTTTACTCAAGTTTGTGTTATTTTTTTTTTTTTTTTGTTTCCCTCCTCCAACCGGACACTTTTCCAAAAATGTTTGAGAACCAATAAATAAAAAAAACTCTGGCCTTAGTCATGACCCTGTAAATGTTTAATCAGTTGTTCGCAGAACAACTAAAGATACCGCAGTTCCAAAATTAAACAGTCTGAGAACTATGATCCTAACCGCTTTAGGCCAGTCGACTACGCGAAAGTAAGAAGTGCCGTTTTGAGCATCGTTTCATTTGTCAAATGGTAATCATTACGATAATGAATTTGATTTTAACATGACATGTTGGGAAAACTTAAGTCAACAACTTTCAATGTAGGATCAAATATGACTGTACTCGCGGAAGAAACTAAAATAGTACGTTATTTGACGTCCTTATTCATTAATGAATGAAAATCTTGGGTCACGAGGCGAGCCGAATAGAAAAATTTTAACCCTTGCCTATTCATCTAGTTATAGCCCACTCATGTAAAGATTATTTGTTGAGTTGTGAATTTGTTAAGTAGGGAATGTTTATTATTATTTTGTTATTTACGTGGCCATCATTTTAACGATAAAGAACAGTTTAGCGGTTATTACGCTGTAGCGGTCGATTTTTAGGGAGCATTCCGGATTTAGTAAATGCATCACGATTGAGGTCGGATACACTAATCATATTAGAAACAACAATAGGCAGAATTGTACAAGCGAATCAGCATAGTGGCAAAAGCCTAGTGGTTAGTATGTCGGACTCACATACTGAAGCACCCGGGTTCGATTCCCGGCAGTGGTTAAGAATTTTTTTATATACTTTTTAGACAGTTTTGCTTCTCCAGATGCTTAATTATTGAAAGGAATACAATTAAAGACATTTCCAAAACAGACCAACAATATTTTAATAGTAACTCCCTTTGAGGAACTTAAAACACTTGCTAATACGTTTGAAAAGCTTGTAGCACAGTCTTTGCATTCATATACTGTTTAATTACATTTTTCGGCGTAGCTGTCTAAGATTACTTTTGACCTAGATTTTCTTGCGATAATTATGCAGCTGGAAAATTGAATGCCAATAGAATTGGGCAAATTTTCTAATTTGAGGGAATGCAAACTTTAAACAATGGTTTAACGTATACAAATAACTGTTGCATAATTTTGGGGATTAAAAATTTACATATTTTTTTTACATAAGCGGTAAAATGAAGTTATATAAACATATCCTCGACATATACTCTAGAACTGAGGCTAATTATGAACGTATTTTCTCATTGTATGCCATAAACAGAATGCTATATTCATTCACCTAACGAAATAACTATTTTGTTTAGCCTACATTTATATACGCGTACTCGCTATAAATAGCAATTGTGCAACGTTCCCATTCATAAATCTCATTCACAGAGTTGCCGTTCCATGTACATGTAGCCCATAGATTCTATCGATCATAGTGTTGAATCATAAACCTAAAAATGTCAATACATGGGGAATTTATATTTATAAACTTACTGTTAATTTGATATAAAAAAACTGTGGTTACGATTTATTAACGATTATTTATAATTGCATCTTTCTATCAACTTCTCCAGTAGATGTTATTTAATATGTAAAAAGATGCTACATTTTCTATAGATAAAATGTTATGAAAGAAGAATCGGAATACGTCGAATTGTTATTCGCGTAGCATGAATACACAATTTGCAATACTAATTATACACAGGAGCCCTTGATATATCATATTTCTATTGATATAATTTAAAATCGTCAAAGTCTTATGAATTTTTATGTTTGCGTTCTCAAAAATAAAGTATTTTCAAAAATCGCAGAATGTTCCCTGACTATTGCTTTTTGTTGGGATACACAGTATACATCACAGGTACTGGTAACATTGACTTTTTAATGTTCCATGCGTATATACACTATAATAAGATTATAGTATATACACGTATGGAACATTAAAAAGTCATTGTTACAAGTACCTGTGGTATAAATGCTTATTTGACTTCAAATCGTTATTATACTAGATAACTAACATGAATGGTATATTACCGGTACTATAAATAAATATATAGACTCGTCTGATACATAATAATTTTAATTCATTCCCTTATTATTTTCTTACATTGTTAATTTGTTAAATATGCTTGACAAATTCAGATAACAATTATGTTAACCTAAATTATTTTGGTTATTCATATATCACTGGTGGAAACATGGAGTTGTATGATTGGTTTATTCACGGCATAGATATTAATGATAATTTGATTTAATTATTAAATTAATAAATTTATCTCAAATTAACTTTTGGGTCCGAGAAGTTTTCTTATAGTGTCCGACAATTCTGGGGTCCAATAAATCTCCTAATATTGGTGAGGACCAAAAGATCTGCGGTCGAAGAAGTCACGTTACCGATCATCTTGGCCGTCTGTTTAGTTAATTTTTAAATGACATCTCAATATTAATTTCAATGCCGATCATCTTTTTTAAAGACATTTCTTGTTAATATTCAGCATCTTGTTTGTTTATAAGGTTAATATTGAGTTTTGTTCAACACCACAGCTTTTTATCTTCGACAGCGTAATGATCTGTCTTCGACAGAGTGTCCGGTTATGAAACTCATAATGGGCGTTTTTCACTATATACATGTTTATCCAGATAATCTGTGTTAGGACTGAATATTTAATCATGTCGGAATGTCAAGTAGGAATGCCATTAAATTAATATATGTTTGTAGCTCAAAGAAAGAGCATGAAATTGAAAATTGGACAAAGAATTAGTCTCATTAGGTTTCTTGCCAGACTTTTTTTTTCATTTTGAATATAATTTTTTTTGGAGAGACTTTAAATATATTGTAATCGTTCAGAGTTTCAAGCTGCTGAATGTGACTTTATCTAGTTTTTACACCTGATTACGTTTTAATTAGTGGCGTACTATTGACAATGGACCTATTTTCATCAACTACACATTTAACGCAATAAATAACTTGAATTGAAACAATTCAAATTGATTGAGAGAAAAAATGACATAATTACACAATGACCCTATATTTATTTCAAAATTTTAGTTACGTGTTTACAGGGTAATATTGTATTTAAAATTACCATTTCAATAATATAAATCGCTCAGCAATTTTCAAGTCATAGTTATATTACTGAACAAATGTTATAGTAATTACGTAAATGAATATTTTCCTTTAAACATTTACATCCACTGTATTTAAGGTAACATATATTATCCCTATCCAATTGCACAGACTGTCCATGATGCCCAGTGCCCAGTGTTACGCAACAGCGAACAACTGCAGTGCCTTCAGCGCTTTGATTTTTTAAAGGCTGTTACTGTAACACATGTAAATGAACATGAAACCACATTAAAGGAACTAGGTCATCGAAAAGGGCAATTTCATTTTAAAAATCTGACATTTAGATATTAATACTGGCATATAGTTATGGCAAAAACAGGGTATATATAATGGGAAATAAGTGTACACATTCTGAAATAAAAATCAATTTATAATACGGGTTGTGTTTGTTTGGCCCTTTTTCTGTTTATATTTTGAAGTCAGAATTGTGAGCATTTTGTGTAACCATGGTTTATACAAGACTCTTTACCAAGCATGATAGCGCTTAAGGTTAAAGCACTGTTTACTATCATTTCTTTGTATGGCTCCTAAGTCGTGAGTTCGATACCCGCTTAGGGTTTTAATTTTTTCAGACTTTTTGCTTATGTGTTTTTATCAAATATCTTATTGTGTATTATATTATGGTTTATTTATTCATGAACGTGTCTTCGGAAAGCGCATTTCTATTAAATAATATAATTTATAATTCAATAGGAAGCCAATTTTTCGTTAATATAGTCCCTTTAAGATATAATATTCCTTAACAACAAAGATGAGCAAGAATAACCACACTGGACTTGTTAAAGGGACTTAACTGCAAATTTAAATAATCTGAACTAAATTAATTTTCAAAATCATAAAAAAACAAGAGATTGCATGGTTAAAACTAATGCAATACAACAGGTTTAATATGATTTAGGCTAAAAACAGTTAATGAATTGTTTCTCAGGCACTTTTTCAAAAAAATCAGGAGGGAGGGCAAATTATTTTTTTACTGATGAATTTTTTTCTCCTACTCTTCTATTGGCACTATCTAATGACTTATTAAAACAAGTAAATAAATACAATTTTAATTTGTAATAACAACGTAAGCATCCCTGTTTATAAAATTCTAAATATAGATTTATTAATTGCTCATGTTACAAACGGTCATTTTTAGCAATCAGACGTAAAAAGGCAATCAATTTTAATGTTCATAATCAACTTAAGTGCCTTCGAATTGATATCCCATCATCATAAAAGTACTTTTATTGATAGAATTTCACTTTTCGTAAATCATATTTTATAACTGTCAAAAGAAGGAATTATGTTTGCAATAAATCATCAAAATTCTTGGAAAGGAAAACCCTACTATACTGCAACACTTGTCAATGCGGCTGGCATTTTCGTTTGTTTCCATGGTACTTGAATTATTAACACAGATTTTCTTCAAAAAATGGAATGCTATAATAAAATAAGCAAAAACACCTACGGAACAAAAGTTGAAATAAAAAATAAACAATATTTATAAAGGTTCTCAATCCACTATGACATCTTTTTTTCAAAGTTGAGATTTACACAGTATTTTACAATTTGTGTATATCCTATTTTATTACATACCTTACTATTAATAGTAAAAAAAAAAACCTTTGATTTCTTTCTGATATGGATTTGAAAAATCCGGGCATACACGGAAGGTGTGCCAATATCGCTTTTCTACTTCCTGTTGTGCAAAATACCGACTGGGACATGATTTCACGTGCCGACGTTAACTGCACTTGGCGTCATTAGTAACGTCAAAATGGCGGAAGCGGAGCGTACGCGAAGTTTGAGCAGATCGTTTGTTGAAATTAGACAGCCATATTCAAGAAAATGAGTGAGAAATTGATACCCATGAATTTGTTGATTTCATGAAAAACGAAAATATATGTACTAGAAGAAAAACGTGATCAGATGTTAATCGAGTAAAAAAACTGGCTTCAATGCAAGGTTGAAACGAGAAAACTGTTTGAAATTCCGGCAGAGGAGTTAAACGTATTGTTAGCTCGTATTTTTCAAATACGTTTGTATTAGAAAGAGTGACGGTAGTGAACTGTTTAATTGACTTTAGTTGAAGGTGTTTAATAAAAAAGTAAAAACACGACTATTGTGCACCTTTAGGCAATATCGACTTACCTTCGGAAGTATTGGCCCTCGGGCTAAAGCCATGGAGCCAATATTGCCGTAGGTGAGCCAATATGGCCTAAACGTGCAACATAGCCGTGTATTAACCTATAAATTATTATTAAATCAGATGGGAAGAAACTCGTCTGAAATCTATTTCTTATTTACGAAAGGCATTTTAATCTTTCTTTGATCAAAAGCGTACGAACAAAATATGCAATAATGTTCATGCTAGTTTACTCCAGAGGCATCACCGCATACAGAAAATAGACAAAAGAAAGTTACCAAAATGTTATTATTACACCGATTCAATCTTTTTTTATCAGTAACATGCCCATTAGCCCATTAGCAACAATTTCTGCTTAGTTTTATTTTTATTAACATATTTCTGGACTGCTGCCTTAAACCCAGGGTTGTCATTAAGATTTTTTGAAGAAGGCTCAATTAACAATTGAGGAGGCCAGAGCTTTAAACGTGAAAGGTGTGAGTGATTTAGCTTGGGATCCGGGTAAGCTCCCCCCCCCCCTTATTGACTTCTTAAATTTATAACACATTTTAAATGTTATTTACAGATTGAAAAACCTGTAGATTCATAGTCTAAAACTTTTTGGGGAATTCGAAAATGTAAATTATATATTCATTATATGTTGTTAATTATTAATTCATAAAGTTTGTTTTTATAAATAAAACACTGTGATCAAATTACCTTGTAAAGTTTTTTCCAATTTGAAGAACAATAAAATCCGTTGTAAACATGAGTGATTAATAGTAACACCTGTTTAAAATAAGAGGGACAGCGTGACGTCATCAATTAGATGGGCTTCTAAAGCCGTTAGCAGCAGCCATAGCAACCGTGTCAGTTTGACTTCAAACGTCTTTGATATGAATGCTCAATAGGGGCCATTTGCAGCTATTAAGTGTGTAACACGCTCAGCACATGGTCGGTGTGAAAAAGCATAAATCAATACTACTGTACCTGTACAACGCAAGCACGCTCGATAGAGCATTGATGAAATAGCTTTCTAAGAGAATCAAAACGCTGACAGCATAGAAAGACTGTTGGCGACAAAAGTATACAAAATCATAATTATAAAACTAATTTGTAAAGTAACGAACACATATTTTTCGAGCTTATTGTCTTATGCAAACGGAAATTTATACATGCCAGTCAACAACTCAATCTGTAGTGGTCCAGAATAACCCATGAAGTAAGGGGAACAGATTGTTAGTGCTTCTTACCCTACTGGGTCAAAAGTAGATCATAGGTGGCAAGCTCTTGATTTTCTATACTACAGTTTATAATTAATAAATTGCAGTAATTTATTGTCAACATATTCAGAATTAGGATCGGTAACAAGAAAAATCGCAACAAGTAAAATATAACCGATGTAGTGCATTAATTTGGTGGTCTTATTCCAGGACACTATTTCCGTTACATACAAGTAAATAGCAAAAGTAATGATGTCATTAGTTTAAAGTTACATTTGTAATAAATTAACTTGTTTAGAAACTGTAATTGTACTAAATAAAATGATATACACGTTATAATATATATTACATACATTATCTGAAATAATTAAATAAGAAAACAAGTGTGAAATTTTTTTATTTATTTTTTTTAAAGAAGGGCCCTTTCTGGTGTCGAATTACTGACTATTAATTAGCCCGCAATGAAAAGAAGTAGGTCCCCGCAATACCTGTTTTGGTAATTCCCCTCTCAAAAAATTGTGGCTTCCGCCAACAGTCTAAAAATCAAGGGTGCAGAAAAATCAGAACGTTGTTTTGTTGCATTTGATAAGTTGCAGATTTACATGGGTTGACGAAATATACTGGAGCAGTGCCTAAATCCGTCACTTGCCTAAATCCACCAACCCATCAATCACATACTTTCCCTTAACAACGCTGACAAGTTTTCATGTTGATTTTTGCATAAATGAATATTTTATCCGATTATTTTGTACATAACCCCTAAAGGCAAACAAGCTGCATGCGGGGAATTTATTTCATACTGCGCATGCGCAATTCTGAAGCCCGGCATGGTGTCCATGGTAAAATTAAATTATCGTGTTTTAATATTATGTTTATGGGAGCATGTGCAGCATAAAATAACCATTATTCATTAGCATTACATACAATAAAATGCGGAAAGAACTGCATATTAAGAGCGCTTGCTGTCTCGCTACTCAAAACCCTAATTATTTGTGCCACGTGCACGCAGGGCCTCAGTTTAAGAGCTATTTTTAGAAATACAAATGAGTATTTGAAGAAATTGAAACATTGTATTAACAACACACAACGAGCTGCTTAATATAGAAAATTAAATAAGAACAATAGTCAAATCTGGAATAAGAATGTCACGGTTCCTGATCTACGATTTTCACCAAGCAGCTTCGGATCACAGTGTTTATTTTGAACACTAGAAAATGAACCTTTAATAAACAAAAGTGGAAGTTTTGTCAATAGAATCAATAGAAGTTGCTTTGAAACAGAATTCATAAAAGAATATTATTTTCGAGCAATTTGAACATTTTAAAGAGGGGTGGCGGATTTAGTCACTCCGACCCTCATTTTTTACACTGTTTAGGCCTTCAATTTCAATAAATATTTTTCATTTGCCAAGTACTTGAAATGTAACCATAACATGCCAGTAAATGCACAATAAACCTAACTTGATTTATGTGAATTTTTATGTTATTCGGTAAACAACTTTTGAAAATATCTTAAAAATACCCCCCAAAGGTGGCGGATTTAGGCACTGCGCTAGTAAATAGAGTCAGAACAGTGACATGTTGGATCCTTTAAAAACAAAACATTTTTTTGGGTTAAATTAGAAGTGTGTCTGCAAATACATTTTCTCATCAAGGGTAGGGCATAATTTCTAACATAGATTGCAACCATTGGAATAGACTTTGTTTTCCAATTTTTTCTAGGACAACAGTAAATTTACTTTTACGTCTGTATTAAATAAAAAGATTAAATAATTGATTATCAGTATAATGTGAATTGAATATTATAAATGAGTCATGTTGTGGGAAAACCGGGCTTAATGCACGTGCGTTAAGTGTTGTCCCAGATCAGCCTGTGCAATCTGCATAGGCTAATCCAGGTGGCACTTTTCGCTTACAGTGGATTAATGTTTAGAAGAGAATTCCTTGAAACAGAAAATACCATAAAAGCAAAAAGTGCCGACCCGGATTAGCCCGTGCGAACTGAATAGGCTGATCTGCACAGGCTGATCCGGGACGACATTTAATGCAAATGAATTAAGCCTGGTGACACACCTTATATTCTCTTTACAACATTGAAACTTCAGCTTAATTAGCAGCAGAAAAAGTAATAAAAAATAATAATACTTACAAGAACCGCAGTGGTGTAAAGGGATATGGTGTACGCCTTGTGATCGGTGTGGTCATGAGTTCGATCCCTACTTGGGGAGCGATCAAAGGAGCTTTCTCAAAGGACAACACGTCCTGATTCGGGCCAGCAAACGGATTTGAAAGTGTCTCAACAGGCTCAAGCTTTGGACACAGTAAAGTTCAAATAATCAGGTTTAAACTACACTCAAAATTTACACGTATTAAATTGTTCATTATTCCAGGCCTGTGAACCTTTTTCCTAAACAATACCATATACATGTACAACTTGAAGCAAACAGAAAACACAATGCTTTAAGTATTAGTATATAATCTTTAATATAATTCTGAGTATATTTATAACGAAAGTGTTTTTCTTCTCTCATTTCATGTTTTGCGCGGGGGTTCTGGCACGTGGGCATGGCGGCTCTGTTTGTTATGCATCTTAAACGCTTAAAACATAGACCGCAGGTAGACTACTAACCCAACTAACACCTTAAATGCTTAAAACATAGACTGCAGGTAGACTACTAACCCAACTAACACCTTAAATGCTTAAAACATAGACCGTAGGTAGACTACTAACCCAACTAACACCTTAAATGCTTAAAACATAGACTGCAGGTAGACTACTAAGCCAACTAACTCCTTAAATGCTTAAAACATAGACCACAAGTAGACAACTAACCCAAGTAACACACATTTGTTAGGGAAAACATAGACCATAAGTAGACTACTAACCCAAGTAAATCTTAAATGCCTGAAACATAGACCACAGGTAGACTACTAACCTAACTTACACCAAATGCTTAAAACATAGACTGCAGGTAGACTACTAACCCAACTAGCACCAAATGCTTAAACCATAGACTGCAGGTAGACTACTAACCCAACTAACACCTAAAACACTTAAAACATACACTGCAGACAGACTACATATCTAACTAACACCTGATATGCGTAAAACATAGACCACAGATAGACTACAAACCCAACTTACACCTTAAACGCGTAAAACATAGACTGCAGGTAGACTTAACTTAAACCCAACTAACCTAACACCCGTTTGTCCGAAAATCAAATATATTTTTAGGGTTACTCAATGCAGCCCAGCTGTATACTTTGTAGGCAACATGACAGCTTCATTCAAATATGGGGCAGGTGCAAGTATGGAAGCGTCCAAGTGCCACAGTCGATATTATGTTTGTATTCCATTCATTATCTCATAATTAGGAGATTGTAAGTCCTAATCAGGATATACTAAGTCCAAATTATTAGATACTTAGTCCTAGTTAGGAAATACTAAGTCCTTATTAGGAGATAGTAAGTCCTAATTAGGAGACACTAAGTCCTAATCTCTAAATTAGGACTTATTATCTTGTAATTAGGAGAAACTTACTCCAAATTAGGACTTAATATCTCTTATTAGGAGATACTAACTCCTAATTAGGAAAAAGTATCTCCCAATTAGGACTTTGTATCTCCTAATCAGGACTTAGTATCTCCAAATTAGGACTTAGTATCTAATTATAAGAACTTAGTATCTCCTTATTAGGACAATCTCCTAATTATGAGATAATGGAATACAAACATAATATAGAATGTGGCACTTGACACTTCCATATGCAAGTGTGTAAATCTTAGAACTATTAAATTTGTCCAGCATGGACAGATTTTGCAATAACTTGGCAGAAGCGATTACTATTGTGAGATGGGGTTTTGTCTCTAGGTTTAAGATAGGGGTCACAATTCAATGTAAAATAAAAAACAAAACTTTACACTTTGTCTGGAGCACATTTTTGTCCAGCATGGAAGATATTCAAATAACTCTTCAGAAGCAATAAGCATTATCAGACGGTTTGTCACACACAGAACCAGGTCTTTAGGTTAAAGGTCAAGGTTACAATTCAAGGTCAAAGGTCAAATATAAGGAATAAATACTTAGACATATTTCAGAGCATAACTTTGACCAGCATAAAAGGATTTTCAAATAACTTTGCAGAAGTGATAAGCAAATGAGTTGGTGTGTTGCACACAAGAACCAGGTCCCAAGGTCAAGTCTACAATTCAAGGTCAAATATTTGTCCAGAGCATACTTTTGTCCTCCATTCAAATAAGTCGGCACAAATGATCACCATCATATGATGGTATGTCACACTTAAAGGTCAAAAGTCAAATATTTGTCCAGAGCATAATAATAGAGGATATTTGTTGATTTCCGTGCAAGATTGGATTTTATTTAACGAGTGCGCATAGAAAATAATATTTTCACGAGTGGTGCTGTTCACTATTTTCTATGAACTTGAGTGACATGTCTCAAAAATATGTTAATCTGTGAATTAGTTCCTTAAATTTTGTGTGTTGATGGAAGTGCACATGCATTGGTGCAGAATGGCTGCACATTACACACATTAATATTTTATAACCTATCATGTTTAGTTTAACAAGTTTAATACTTACAATTAAAGAGTTAACTATACTAAATTATATATTAATATTAAAATGTAGTGTCATAGGTTTTTATATAAAATTTAAGTGAAGAAAATAATCTTGCAAGTAAATTTGATCTTATAAGATTTTGTACTAAATTATTTCACACATTTCTTTTATTGGTACATTTATATTACAAATCCATATTGCAAATTGCTCTTCCTACAGTTTCAAAAATAATTATTCTAGTTGTGTAATCACTGTAATGATGGAAAGTGTTTTCCTTTATAATATGTAATATTTTTAAAAATTGTTTCTTTTAGCTTCCTGTATGCCAAAGATGGATTTTAATTATCAACAAAATTTATGATATCCCTATATATAGATATTAGACGTGTCATGGTAAACACGGACTTAATGCATGTGCATAGTATTGTCCCGGATTAGCCTGTGCAGTCAGCATAGGCTAATCCAGGACGACACTTTCCTCTTTTACGGTATTTTCTGTTTCGAGGTAGTCTCTTCTAAATATAAATCCACTGTAGGCGGAAAGTGTAATTCCGGATAAGCCTGTGCAGACTGCACAGGGTAAGCCTGGACGACACTTTACGCACATGCATTAAGCATAACCTTGTAACCAGGGTTTCCAACGACACGCCTCATATAATTTATTTGCTGTTTTCAGAACTTGACTAATCGCCCCAGCAGCACGTTCTTGTTTGGCATCATTTTGAAGGAGATTGTGGCAGCACTTCATAGAATATACCTGAACGTAAGTACTGTATTTAGATAACTTTGTTTGGTTATAGTGTTTTTAACAACACTGCCATTTCACTCAGTTTTAATATTTCGCCCTTATAATGTTTTTGCCAGTAATTATTGATTTAATGGTCTTGTTTACTAATAATTTAATTCCTGATGACTCGAACTTGCTTGTTCTGAGTTTCTTGTTAGCTCAAAGTTTCTTTGCGGGACCGATATTTTATTCCTATATATTCATAATTATGTTGTTTGGCTCGAATTCGCGAGCGTCAAATTATATATATATATAGATAAATCTTTGATGTATTTTAATTACTGTCTGAATAGTCTTCAGTTGGAGATTTCAAAATAAGGCAGACTCATTTCCGTCCTTAAGTACACTTTATCGAACTTCGTAAAGCTCAAAGTTTTTATGGCTCAGTTCAGACTTTGAGCCATTTGGAGTCGATTGTACAGAGCACGATGTTAACCTTCCCTTCTAAAATAAGTGTATTTAATACGCATAAAATGCTGCGGTATTTGCATCATATTTTTACTGCGTTAAATGCGCTTTAAATACACTTTTAGTACACTAAGTGTAGTTTTTCTGTACTTTTTCTGCATTTTTTACAAATAGTGTATTAATGCACTAGAAAATACACTTAACATTTTGGGAAGATAAAGTGTATTTTTCAAGATGAAAAATACATTTTAAATGCACTTAAGTGTGTTAATGCAGGAAAAATGCAGAAAACATACACCAATAAGTATATTTTTTCTGCATTTTCAAGTGTATTAAACGCGTATTAAATGCAGAAAAAATATGGTGCCAATACCGCAGCGTTTAATACGCATTAAATGCATATTAAACATACTTATTGGAGAAGGGTTGTGCATGAATATTTGCTTGAGAAATAATCTGGTTATGATCCAAGGGAGACAACCTGTATGATCTTATTGAAACTCCATATTTTTTTTTTTATAGTTGTTAAATAAAGAGGGTTGTCATTTGTTGTTATTAACTATCTAATGGTTCAGTCCGGTAAACACATTGCATATACAATAAACTCCGCTTATAATGATATTGAGCAGACCAGAGAATTTATTTTGCTATATTTGAATATCGTTACATCCGTAAATAGACAACCAAGTGCATGGACATACAAGTATAATCACATAGATGCAACACCAATCATTTTACATAAACACATTCAATTTAGAACTAGGTAAAATGGAGAAAACATCAAGAAATGCAATCAGTTAATGGCAATTTAATATATAAATATTCCGGATAAAAATCAAATATCACCACAATGATTTCCTTTTTTCACAGCATGTGTACACGTATATATCATTCTAATAATAACGTTGATTGCGCGTGACGTCATTAAATACTGCTGGAAGCAACTGGTCTTTGTATAGATATCAAATTAATAGGATCAATCACCCCCAAAGCCAATTTTAATCGATTATCACAACACTGATTATTCAGTCAAGTTGACCGTATACCTGATTACTCCACCGCAGCATTGTTTTTCACATCTGATGCAAACTCCAAATATCACAATAAAAGGGGAATATTTGCGACTGGGTCGTGAAACCAACATCGTTAAATTGGAAACTTTGTTACATGCGATATCGTTATAATTAATATTATATCAATTGAAATATATAGGGATTAGGCGTGGACCTTGGACCTTGGAGTTTACTGTTTTATAAAGCAGTGTTCAAGAAGATTTCAGTCATCAGATGGGATTTATCAACTTTGATACATATTAAAGATTAGAAACAGCCGTTACATGAATAGTCTTTGCTAAGGTTGTGCTTTT